>JAUZND010005622.1:0-11121 GCA_034780555.1 Coelogynopora nodosa
GACACAAAACCAAAACGTACCAAAAGTAGAAGATGACCCAAAGAGATACAGTAGAAACTAAATAAGGTGCGGGACTTAGGACCCTCAGCGGGTTAATTAATACTTATTAATTGTTACATGCAGTTTTCTCTTAATCACAAAAACCTTCTTATAATCATTTTCTGAATTTTGTTGTGCGCTAAATAATATTACTTTAAATATTAATAGGAATATTAAATAAAACTAAAGTGGTGTAAAAAGTCGTTATTAACTATTTATGGTCATGTAAGTGTTATTAATCTTGGTGGTCAACCCCTTATTCAGTGTCAAGTATGGAGCAGACACAGACATTACCGTAAGAAGGTATTGTATTTCACTCAAATATCCCATCAAGTTCATCTCTCTCTCTCGTTCAGTGTCTCTCTGCTGAACGCCTGGTGGCCATGTTCCCCGCCAGTCCTAGTCCTCCTGCTCCATCAAAGTTGAGGATAACGGCAGCCCAGTTCACTTCTCTGTGCCCAATCCTGCTCAATCAGATCGACTCGAAGGTCTGCAAAGATGCCGGACATGAGGGCCAGAAAGGAGCCGACTGGCGGAATGACTCTTTGCATGCGCTCAAAGGTTCGTCCTTGATCCTACTTTTGCCTTCAGCTGGGTTCATATAGGACCTTAAATTTTAGAGTGGAGACCTCTCATATTTTGTTTGAATTAATTTTAAAAAATTATTATAATGTTTCAGACTTAAAGTATACCTACACTACTATAATCATTTATTTCTACTGGGATTTCTTTTTAATACTAAATAAGTCAATAATTCGTGTACTTTTATTATACTTTTTCATCTCATATTTTACCAATATGGACGGTGAACACATTGTCGGAAGTGCACTTCATTTTGGGAAATATATTTTGTAGTTGTTTTAAAATGTTTATTTTTTACTACATTACAGCATAGCCAACAGCAGAAAAAATTTAATATTCGAAGTTTTATATAATCGATTTCTAAGATATTATTAGTTTTGTTTAATCGATTTCTACGTCATATTATTAGTTTTGTATCATCTCTGAGTGTGATTAGTGAAAATTTCAGGTGAAACAACTAATTTTGATAAAAATAATGGTTAATTAAAATGTTGCGGGAAATTCTTGTAAACTTCCATTATATTATTATTATTAAACATCGAAATGATTCAAATGTGTTGTAAAAAGAAATTGGTATGTATGAAACACCACTTTTGTTTATAATATGTGGTATTTTATTACGAATTCGTTGCCCCCTTTATGGATATCGAATGAATAAATTTAATTTGTGTTATTTAATTATAGTTTACATTATGACGTATTCGTGCACCGAATTTATTATTATATTAACTGATTTATTATGAACACACATCGGGTACTATATCAGCATGACGTACCAGTCCTGCCATTGTAATATTACAATGGGAATAATATATGTTATGGTAACAATTGAGGCGGCCTTGTTCATTTATTCTCACTATGTCTGGTTACTATAACCACACTAGATTAGCATCTGTCCAACAGACTTCAATAGGTAGTTAGATCATTATTATGTACTGCGGTAATACGGTCCACCTGTAGCTGTGCTCTCTCTTATTCTTCGTACACCTTTTCTATTGGTGGCAACTTGAAAGCATCCACGCTCTTTCTCTCACGCTTTAAAGTTGAATACATTATTAACAATTTAAAAAAAAGTTTTTGGTTCTGTTCTTTTTGTTTCTTTCTCTTTTTTAAAAACTTATTTTAAAAGACTTTTTCATTGCATCATTGTTATTCTGTGTTACAATCATTAGCATAAAGTAAAAATGTAATATGTCGTGCTCCGTATTTCATCTTTCCTATTTTATTGTCTTTATAATATATTGTTTTATTTAGACTGTTTTTTTCTGGTACAATCATCATGAAACATGTAAAGATGTTAACGACTTAGTTAAACTATGTTATAATGTTTGTTTAGCAAAACATAGCCAGTTTTTACTGTATTTTACAGATGACGTTATTTGCTATCAAAACAATAAATCGATACACTGATAATATTATGTAGGTATATTGGACATTATAACATTTTGTTAAACAAATGTTTAGTAGAATTCTTTCAAATTGTTGATACTATATAGCTTCTATTATAATAAGCTTAGCTACTGTACTTATCTTAGTTCTTTTTCAATAGGCAGTTTTAATTATTCTATCTCCTTTGTTTATTATTTATACGCTCGTGTTTTGTTGGTCTATGCACTCATTTGAAGTATATGTTTCTAATTGCGAAGCTGTTTTGAATTGTTGATTGGTTCGAGTAGTGCAGCTAAATATTTGTATTATTAACCTCAATTAACATGCATTACTTCAACTCAACTGCTTCAAATATGGTTGTCTCTGTTTCTACTTCTTCAATACTCCCACGTAGTGGTTTAATTTGTGACCAAACAATCAACTATTTCACTAGAAATCCGTGTTTTGATAATAATTACTGCAATATTAGTAGCGAGTTAGGCAGTTAGAATCATTCCTGTTATTGTTGTTCCGTTCAGAGTGCTTGGGTCTGCCAACATACAATATATCTATATATCGGCAGCATTCTTTCTTCTATGGATTTCGTTTTCAAATTAATACTTTGACTTAATTGATTAAAACATGACTTCCGACTTGTGTTTATTTAATCCTAGGGTGGCCGGAAGTAATTTTAGTTCTCTTTACATTCTACATTACATTCAACTATTGTTTTGCATTGTACAATATCTTCGATTTTTGGAGTTATGACTTAGCGTGCATTGTTTGGATTTTTAGTTTATAACTTTTTTTGAGTAAACTATAATGACTATTTGTAAATGAATTAGTTACGTTTTGCGGTTAATGGCTTGTTGTACAGTGGAATTATTAAATTGGAATTAAACTGTTATATACAGTAGACTAAAATATTGGTATATGGTAAGAACTCTTGGTCGTCAGTAATATACAAATTTTATTTGATCCAAATCTGTTTTTTTCTGTTGTGATTGTTTTTTTAAATGCTTTCAAAGTGTTTTCACCATTCTAATAGACTAACTAATATTAAATAAATATTTTGTAATAAGTACTATTTACTTTTATCTTCTGTGGTGTCAATATAATTATTATAATATCCGTAAATTTAAAAAATTTAAATTCGTATATTAATATATACAAGTGTTATATAATATATAATAGTCATTGTATTCTATTATATAATACAATGGCTAAATAAATTATGATAAAACTTACACTTGGACTTAATAATATGTATTATTATAACCAAAACACTCAGTTTCATATTAAACAACTTGTAAACAGTAGACATAAAATACGAAACTATATTTAGTAAACAAAAATATACTGTTTGTTGATAGATTCACTGCATTTATTCATTTAACTTTGGTCGAAACCAGATTCTAAACTGTAGTAAAATGATTATCACAAATTGTGTTGTAATGTTAGTAACATGTGGTAAATGAATGACTATATAGCTATTAAGCTATTATTGGTCGTGGTCTCTTCACATTCGGTCATTCTATTTAATTATTGTTTTGTATTATATATCTAACTACTGTGTTTTGTTTTGGAGTTATTAGTTTCTATGCATAAGCATTGTTGAAGTTTTGGTATATAATTTTTGGGACAGATCAAGTACAACATTTATTTATGAATTAGTTACGTTGACAGTTGAATCATTGGATTGGAATTAAACTAAACACATACATTATCTTGTTTAATCTGAGTGCTATATAACGGTTCTCACCACTCGGGAAAACTTGAATTTTCCTAGGTTTTCTGGTTTTTATTTTCCCGATCGGGAAAACGGGAAAAATCCTAGGTATTTCAAAATCTTTAAATGAAAATAATAGTGCCATCTAAAATAATTTTTTTATTACAATTATTTTCTATATAAACATATTTCTATTTATTTCTCATTTGTATTTTTTGTATAAATATTTATATCTAATAATATTTTTATCTAATTTTTTTCTGTAGTTTATATATTATTAATTGCCAAAGTGTTTATTTGTAATTTTGCTGTGATGTCAGATGATAAATGCAATCAGTGTTGTAAAATTGCCAGAGTGATGGATGCGACAATTATCAATTGTTTTGTTAATGTGAACTTTACTGTCAAACTGAAACCTACAGCACCAGTTTTATTCCGCAAGCTAAATCTCTGTACTAATATTAAACCATATTTACTATACTAACTTTTATTTAACTCTATATATACGTCTTCTATAGACCCATTTTCAATTTGTGTATATGCTATATTCGTAAACGTAAAGTAGAAGAAGATGAATTGGAAAACTTAAAAAAGAAAAGAAAATGTCTTCTTCTTGATTTTGATAGTTAAGTTTAGACCGGAAAGCGTTCCAGTTATCGGAGGAAGCAAGCAATGAGCAAGCAGGAATGAACAGTAACAACATTTTTAAAGAGGCACATGCTCTCAAGCCAATCAAAAACTCTTAAAACAGATTTGGCAAAATTGGATGCAGCTCTAGAGAAATCGACTATATTATCAATTTTAAAATAAATCTGGAATTCGATACCTTAAATAAGGTGAGAACCCTGGTTACAGTTTCAGGATAAATATTGTTCTACACTGTTACATCAATGGACACCAATACACTTTATATTATGTGTATTTCTAAATAATACGCACTTTATTATTTACTTCCGCCATATAGTAAAAGTGTGGGATTAACCATTTTATATCCAAAACATACATTTTAATATTGAAAATTGTATAACCAGGTATTTTCTTTTTGTCAAATACGTGTATATGTCGCATGTTTTGACTAAATAAAATTGTTTCAAATATAACTTCTATTTAAATGTTAGGTTTGTACGGTTATATTATACAGGGTTCTCACCCAAGCGTCCAAAACATAATAATTTTTTATAATGTTGTCCAAAAATCCAAATATGTCAAGGTTATAACTTCTTGCGATTATTAATAGTATCAAGAAGATAATTAGGGATGCTCAATATTTTCGGTCACTAAAAGGAGACCTTGGAAATTTTATCAAAGTACTATATCATTTGACTCGTAAGATTGATGAGACTCTGAAAAACAACTTACTAGAATAAATTATTTGCAGTAGGCCTAGAGTCAAATAGGCATAACACTTTATTTGTGATAAAGTATAGAATCAATGGCGTTTATATCAATTAGAAACCATCAGAAACCCGAGTCACCAAATAAAAGTAATGTTCGATTTGATAGCTTCTGGTCACGAGTTTTGAATCGAATAATAATATTGGCAAACTAAAATTTCTGCTACTGACATCGTTGGTTAAATCCATCTTTTGGAAGGCAATTTCTTTTGGAAGTAGTGCTGTCACACCCGAGCAAGATTTCTTTTGTATAAAATATATCCTTCAGTCACATGGCACTAATTTCGCAGAGGACACATTGGTGTCATTAAGACGTACAACAGAAGTTGTTCTAAGTTTGCGGTGTAATATAAATCTCACTAAGTTGGTCTGTGTTGACTTGTGTCAAAGTGAGGAAGAAAGATATCTGGCTAACATATTGTATATGCAAAAAAGAAAATGCAACAAAATGAGAAATAATTGTAATTTCATAAAAGTAAGATGGAATCAAAGTAGTAAAATAGGTTGTGTCGGAAGGTAGTGGTAGTACTGTTTGTCTTGTTACGAAATCAATTATGTCAAAGTGATTTACGAACAAGATGGAAATAGAGACAAAGCGATGTAATTATCTGGTTTAGTTTTCAGGTTGCGTAACAATATTTTTGGCCATTGCTGTTTTAATTCTTTTTTTCTTTCTATTTGACTTTGACATTATTTCTTCAAAATAGTATATTGTAGCATTTTATTCGTTATGTACATCATTTTAAGACCATGGATATTTTTTAATTATAAATTTAAAATAAAATATACCGCAAAAATGTTATATTCATTTATAACTTGTTTGTGGTATGTTCAACAATTTGTCTATTAAATTTAAATGCTATGTATTTGTATATATAATAATACATGCTTATACCTTTTACTTTCAAACTTTTCTTCGGTAGTTATTCGTGTCATTTTTTGGTGTGCCTTGTTTTTTCTTTTTGTTGTTTCATAGTGATCACCTCTACTATATTTTCATTCGTCTTCTTATCAAAGGGATCTGGACCGTTATTGTTTTCACCGGTCCCAAGCTAGTCTTTGCCGCTTCCATTTTCTGTTGGATTCTTGTTAGCGGTGAGTCGCCAGACTCTCAGATATGGCCGACCATGCTCTTACTCAAAGTGTTGCGAACGTGTATGTTTACTCGACTCACATTGAGTTATCAAATTCTTGGTGAACTATCGGTCTCTGTGCGTCGAATCAAGGTAGACGTCCGTATTATAGTTAGCGGCCTGTCCTGTACCATTACGCTGTCAATAGATCTGATTGTTAGTAGTATCATTCTGGTGTGCTGATTGGTGGATAAGTCAGTTATTAAATTATCTTATTGGTGGATGTCAGTTATTAAATTATCTGATTGGTGGATAAGTCAGTTATTAAATTAACTGATTAGTGGATAAGTCCGTTATTAAAATACCTGATCGGTGGATATTTTTATCATTTATAAAAATGTGTTATTGGTGTAAATATCATTATCTTCCGTTCTTATTATTAAATTTATAATATATGTTATTTATTATTGTTGAACTTTATTTTAACAATTTCATTTATAAAATTTTATATTATTTGTTTTTCGCGTCTCAAAATTGAAGATATTTGAATCAAGGACGTGTTTCATTTTATAGCTATATAGAAAAATATAGTTAGCCGAACATTTTCTGAATTTGTGTTAAAAATATTGTATATTATAAAGGCAATAATTGATGAGTAATCTAACTTTTATTTCATCAATTTAGTTTACTTTCCTTCACTTTTGTATATTGTATATTATTTTATTTAAAACATAGATTTGGTGTTTTGTATTATTATTTCTCATTGCTTGCCATATTTATAAACGCAATACGTTTTTGTCATCAAATTATATATATTAACTCTAATTTAACATTAACCTATATTATTATTTATATTTATGAAAGCACTATTTTTAAAATATACTTTGTGCATGTATTTCTTTATATATAAAATGTTTGTTATAGATTTTCAATAAGGTAAGTTTTTCTAATGGTTTTTACATTTTTTGGAGTAGTTTAATATACTTATTGTATGGTAACTAAATCATAATATTACTGCTATAATTGTATAGCTCTCATACTGCAATTATTGTAAATATATCTATTTTTTATGTATATAGTTTTTTTTGTGGTTAGTAGAATTAATATTTGTTTAAATAAAAGCGATAAAAGTTGTATATAATACTAATTAACACCTAAACATTGAAATATATAAAATTTAATTTTCAGACTGATTTGATTTTTTTGATTTTATTAGTTCTCGAAAGTAAATTGGAAAATTTATTTTAAAATATTCATAAGTTAATTAAATGTTTATATGACATCGGTTTCTTTTATTATTGTACGAACCCAACTAAAACTAATGATAATTTTTTGTAACTATTTTTTACGAATACTTCAGCTTGACGTATTCTTTTATATCTATGTTTCTATGTTTAAAAAGTAAAATTATTCGCATGAGTGTTTCTTAGTGTTTTGCTTTTTTATTACATAATATTATGTTCTTTTTATTAAAATGAAATATTGTTTTTTTTGTCAGGAATTTTTGTGTCTTCCCGAATTAGTGGAAATTCCTTCTTTGAGTGTTACAAATAAGGAAAATACAGACAACACTCCATCGTTTTCATTCCATGAATTTTCAAGCATATGGGATGAAGTAAGTCTCTATAAAATGTGTGGCTTAAAATACAATGTATATCTACAATACTTATTCACATATATTTAAATTTTATTCAGATTTATTTGTAATACTGAGATTTCGTATTAGGGATTTACTAGGTTAAACTATTTAAAACAATTTCAAACACATCAAGATAAATGAAACTGAATTTTATAATACAGTCAAACACCGATAATGCGTACCTCCCAGGGAAAAGGAAAAAGTACGCATTATTGATGCATACGCATTATCGATATTTAGCTTATTTCATTAAAATATATATATATATATATAAATTACTTTATATCCAATTGAATTTATTTACTATTATGCATAAGTAGTCTGGTAATGATACATGATTATAATTTAATATATGTACATATCTTCATTAGTACAATATAGGTACATAGTTATTTTCGAAAAAGTCTGTGATTTTCGCTTGCTGCTTTACATGAACAGCACTCGACAAGACAAACTCATGGAGATCTGCAATGGCTTTCAATATCGAATCATTGACATATAGGACGCGCCAAAACAAACTGTTGCAAGGCCCGAACTGATTTACTGGCATCACGAAGACTTGTAGCTTTTGGCTCTGCGATTGGTTCTGGATCTTGTTCAGCAGCATCTTCATCCTCTGAAGGAAACATTTCATCAATAATGGTTGCATTGTTAACCTCCTCAACTGTGACTACCTGTGTATCAACTGATGTGTAATCATTCTGATTAAAGGTGATTTTAATCTGAAAGATTGATTGCTCGTCGATTGCGCAGATGATTCAATTGATTTTCTATCACGGTTGACGATAGAAGAAACAGTTGTTTTAGAAAGTTTCCATACTTCCGCTATTGATAGCAGAGTTCGCTTTTCGACTTTAACTTGATTTATTATTTTTAACTTGTCGGATATAGATAATTTGCACTTTTCGGAATAGCATGGTGCGATGATAAACAATAACTTTAATGTAAAGTATACTTTTATTATTATTACACAAACTTCTATGCACTATGTATGTAATTATATAGTTAGCAAGATAAAGATAAGCAGAAACATGTAATTGACGAGATTAATAAAGGTTACGGCCACTAGCCAATCAGAAAGCGCTAATGACGCTGTGATATAATATATTATGTATGGTGTGTGTGTATTAGGTTTCTGTACACACCATAGAGAAAGATTACTAGAGAGTTTATTAGCCTGCTTTGTCGTGAGCATACATATACATACTAAAAAATATATAAAAGTAGTCATACGCATTATTGATTCTAAAACACGGTATATTATTTATTCGGGAAATCAAAAAGGTACGCAGTACGCATTATCGATACGATTAAACACACGAAATAGTTCGTTAATTGAAATTGTATGCATTATCGGTGTTTGATTTAGTACAATCAAAAACTTAATTTATTAAAAAAAAGGCATTTCCCCCCTCCACGTACGAAGGGTTAACAAAAAAACGAAATCCATAAATATTATTAATATGATTATATAAAATCTTAAAACAATTCAATTTTGTTTACAGCTTGTTACATCCACATTAATTAAGCAGATGCGTCGACAACGTCTTCGTCATTCACGATAAATTATTGATATATTAAATGCTTTTGAAATCCTACTTAGAAATACCTAGAATAGTCTTTAAGGTGAGTTAAACAGACCCGAGATGGGTTCAACAAATTGTCCAAAATAGTTTTACATTACAAGAAACTGAACAGATAATATGGTAGAAAAGAAAATGTTCTGTGGGATTGTCTTGAAACTGTAACAGCACGGAAGAACATTTCATTTGAAAATGATGAAGTTTTACTAACAAGAATGCAGCATATAAATGCATCTTTGAAATATTTCTTCTTAAGAAAATTAGTAAAATACACACTTAAGAATTGAATTAATGTTCAGTTACAACAATAGTGATGACTACAAACAAACCGAAAAGTCATAATAATCCTGACTAGTATGTGGTTGGAGGATAAAGCTCCCCGATTTAATTACAAATTTAATGTAATGCAACAGTCGACTTCACCAATTAATTTTTTTATATATTTATAAAGAGAAAGCTAAAAAACAGAAGCTAAACAAGATCAATCATACAAAAATATTTACAAAACATACTTAATGAGTAAGTAAAATTTTGATGGTAGACTAGTGAAAAGAAGAACGATATATAAAACAAATTGAAATATATTTTAACATAATTTAGTTAATGTTTTAAAGTTATATATCACCATGGATGCAACGGTCATGTAATTTCAGTTAAAAAGTTAAATTACTTTTAATAAACAAATATGATGAGTTAATATTACATCGATCATATATTATATGTCGTTGTCGGCTCAACAACTCACATGTGTATTTTCGTAATAGAATAGCAGAATCTGGCAATATTTTTTTTTCAAAAAACGAATTTTGAAAACAATTACAAACTCTATGAGGTATAGAGGCATGACGAATCTTGTATTTGGTAAATTTTTACTAAAATTATATAATTCAAAATGTCAGCGTAATCATTCAAAATACAAAAATGTTAACTTATGATATAAAAAATAAATAAACTATTATGACAAGCCAGGTTACACAAACAATGTTAAATTAGTACAAAACTTTTAGATGAGTATAAATTCAATTAAAATAAGATACACTTACATTTCTTTCCCTGAGTTTCTGAAAATAATCAAGAAGCACACAAACTCATTATAACCACTTGAAGTCCATACTAAAATAGACAGAGGGTAGTCATAAAGGGGTGATTGTAACGGTAACTACCCCACCCAAACAAATGATAAAAAACACTTTTGGTCAGGGTACCCAAGCAAATTCAACAAAAAATTTCAGACAACAGCTCACTTTTCAAGCAGAAGCATGTTGATTATTTAATAGTATAGATAGTTGTCATCATTTGTTGTAAAACGTAAATATATGTTTTTTGCTAATCGGACATTTTTGGTACATTCTAAATAATTACAAAACACATCTTTATATAATAATGAATTTTTTTTGATGTTTGGAAAATTGTTTGGATAATCGTTCCATACTTACAATATGACACGACGCTGTTCGGAAAATGTTACAATTATGTAATAAACATATATATATACAGATTAAGTTACCAATATAAAGACCGGTAATGTATAACTGGAACAGTGATTGTAAAATATTCTCGGTGTTATTAAAAACCTAACTTACTAACACTGGATGTACAGTATTAAAAGCGATACTAAATACTCAAAAGAAAACTTCTTTTTTGATATTTGGCAAAATTACTGACTAATAAATAATTTTCGAATATCTTCATAACACAAAGCCCTATTTCACTA
>JAUZND010005623.1:0-11120 GCA_034780555.1 Coelogynopora nodosa
AATACCACTAATTCGAGGTCACTGAGTTCGATTTTTCTACTTATAAGTTGATCAGAGCTTTAGAAAAAGAAAGAAAATTTTTTTTGGGGGGGTATGGTCTATTTTTAGCCATGACTCATGAACCTATTTATAAGTGTGGTAGAATCCACTCTTCCTATACTACTCAGGGTCATACGTTATATAGTTCAATCAAAAACTTAATTTCTTCATTTAAATTGGCATACCCCTCCTTTTACGTACGAAGGGCTAAGCTGGATACGCACCCGTACAATTGTATAAGTGTATAAAATGTTACAGTTTCTGCCATATTTTAGTATTGCCAATCTGAATAAGTAAGCACTACGCGCAGAGCTTGTAGAAACAGCGGAGAGACAGAGCACTACCGGTTTCGAGCTATTCAGCTCTCATCAAGTACCGTAGTCTCCCTATTGATTACTGGATTGCATATTCCTTATTAAAACCCCAAACAAATCGTCAAAAAAAGCAATTTGAATAGTATAACATCAGAGGTAGTAATTCGGGTATATTCATCAGCAAAAAATACATGATGTGAATAATAATAAGTAAGCACTAAGCGCTATTCAGCTCTCATCAAGTAAAATTATATATATATATATATATATATTGCCTCCCAATATTGCACTACAGGATAGCGTTTACGCATAATTATATATATTTTTAATTTATTTTCTTAATTTGCCGCGTTCATACATTTTATCTCACTAATTTGTTTATGGTAATACCTATTTACAGATAACTAAATAATAATAATGTATATTTCTCGCGACAAAAAACTAAAACAAAATATATATAAACAGGGCAGTGACATAGCATAAAACAGCATTGAAACTCCTAAGTTCAGTTTTATACAAAACAGCTTTGCATCGATAAAACATAATGCCACATTGAGTCGAACCGGTACTGCATCAAACCCATATTGTGTAGTTAAAACAATTAAACTTATCATATTATAAGATCATAATAAGTAGATAGATAATTGTATCTATGCAAACTGTGAATTTCATTCAAAGTTTCTTTATATTTTATCTATAGAGTCAGTGCCTTTGTGTTTTAGGATTATGCCATTATCGGTGCAATGCCCACACCTCGTTTACTCCCCTAAATACACCCATGTCCCTCTCATCGTCTCAGTGTTCGGGAAGTGACTGCTACCCCAGGCGTACAACCACCGCTCCGTCACAGAAGATCCAGATCACGACCTCCGTCGTCTTCATTGACGCCTCGGGTGCCGCCGCCTACGTCGAGAAGTCGAAGCCGATTTTCCTGGCTCGCCTGCCCTACGATTTCTTCTATCCATTCTTTATCAACTCGGCCAACCGATTGTTCACATCATCGGTACAGGGTCTCCTGATATCGCTCATGACTACCTGTGTTACTGTGAACAGTATGCGGATGGCTTAAGCTAAGCAAGACAGTCCGTATTTGATTCATACGTAGTTTTCTGTTCGCCTTAGTTTCAGCCGTGGGCTCAATTAAAAACTACAGCAAGTTATTGCGTTTGTTATTGAAAAGTATTTTTAAATGTTATATTTAAGGGAAATTTGGCACAAAATTGGAATTTTGTGCAAATATTTAATTGAAACACGTGAAATATATATTATAATATACTGGTTTCTTTTTGTAGAGTGAAATTTTAGCTATATTTAGCTTTTTATAGCAACATACTAGTGTCAATTAGTGCTCAATTTAATTTTATAATACGATAGAGCCCATTGGACGTTGACAGGAATAATCATTATTATTATTAATAATACTAGTTGCATTCACAAAAATAAACAAATTACTGGTTCTTTGTAGTAGAAGTTATATATATTTATATTTACATAGGTTCAAAACGGTACTAGACAAAAAAAATGTGTTGTACTGTTTACTATGATTACTTATTCTGAGATTTATTGCGTTTTATGAAATTGTTATATATATAATTGCTACAACTTAAATGCAGCATAATTAATTTAATATATTAATGACGTTGTTAAAAGTACTAACCTACATTTTATGGTTTAAATAATACTTACATTTCAAACATAAACCCTTTTAAACAGCTGGCTGTGTAAAATATATTGATAATAGTTGTTATTGTACATTATATTTTATTTGTTATTATAAGCTTTAATCATGTACACAGTTATATTTCTATACGGTAATTAGTTTTTACTCCCTAGCGTTTTTATACGGTTTATATATGTTATGTAACTATTATGTTTAATATGTATTTATACAAATATATATACTAGAAGTTTTGTTTTAGGAACTTTAATCACCTGAAATTGTATCCAAATATTGTTTAAAATGTACAAATAATAAAGCTTGTGTTCGTAAATAATATGTTATATTATTTATATTTATGTTAATATATGTCAATAAAATTATATGAAATGTGTTAAACATTTTGAATTGCGTCATTTTATTTTCTAATGTTCAAATAGTGATCGAGCTGCGCAGTTATCAAAGTTACAGATTATCATGCATTTATACAACTCTATAACTGATGTGTTGAGTAGTCATATACATCTAGATGTGCAGTATTTCAATCGAGCACTATTTCCAACTAATTAATTAAATTCGAGTAATGTGAAGTTCTAAATAAATGCTTACATAATATAGTGTAATTTTGAATTGTCCGATTATTTAGTTAAATATGTAAATATTAAGTTACATGCTTATCAGTATAGGTACACAAAATGAAAAGACTACAGATTGTTATTACGTAATAAATATACCTAGTGTTATACTATGATTCCAGGAGATTGTGTTGTTATTAGGTAACAGCTTAATTTCTCTAAACCGCTTATCGTATTTCTCGGCGTAAATAAGTCTAATAAGGTGAAAAATACACAACAACTTTAACAAATATTAGGTGATTCAATTGTCGAACTTTTGTTCTAATTATCATGTATATCACGAAATAACGTTTGTAGTTTTCAAAATTCCATTTCAAACTTATCTTGTTTGAACTGGAAAAAATACAATAAATAGACAAATGTTTTCTTTTAGTTCATTTATTTGCAGTAAAATTAACAGACTTTCACGTTTGTTCAAAATTGCCTATTTGCGTACAATATATATATACATCGAAACATACGTTAATAGAATAATATTTTAAAAAGTAAGTTTTAAATGCTAAATTGCGTAAAAACGTTCATAGTAAAATGCATCATAGAGCCGGCTTGTCCGATACGTATTTTACAGTGGTTTTATAATCAAAAATCCAATACTGAATAATCCAAAAACTCGGGTTGTACATTTTCTAGATAGACATACACACCTGTATATATTTGGCTAATTCTGTGGATTTTGTAAATAAAGGGACAGTGACACTGTAAAGAAATTATTACGTTGATATATCGATATTAAGAAATACAATAAATGGGTTTATTTATATGAAAAGCATAATATGTAATATTTGAAAAATATATTATACAATTTTAAAAAATAAGAAGAGTTATGATAAGCAATTTCTATACATGCGCCTGTATTGACTAAAAATAAAGGGAATCATTTATAAACACGTTGTATAATAGATATACATATACATAGATATAATAGATATAATTGGTACTATAGATAAATAAACAGTTGAAATCAAAACAATATTATTTGTATAGTTAATTAAGTTATAATAAATTTACTAAATAAACCAGTTTTTGTTTGAGAAAATAACACTAACACAATAGCAAAAAAAGTTTAAAAGTGCTCAATGTTCGTTTTAACACTATTGCTATCCTTTTTTTTGTGTTTTTTTAAAGTGTTTCAAACAATGCGTTTATATTTAGTAAATAGCGGCTTTTTTATAAATTTGCTAAGATGCTAATTAATTTTTATTGTTTCCGCATTATGTATAATTTATTGAGCACATATATAACATTCTGATTTTATATTTATATAGTTGAAGTTATAACGGTTTTTGCATGTTTGCCTTTTTACATATTTAGAGGCTTAGCTTGCAAAGGTGTCTCGATAATAACATGATGAACCATCCAGGGCGACCAGGGGCGCATTCAAATTTATAAATTTGATTAATTGGTATTATGCTTTATCAAAGTATCATAAATTTGAACTATATTGCAGTGGACTATATTACAAAAGTAATTAAACAAATATCATCATGAGACATTTAAAACAAAATGGCTGTGAATAAAACATTTGAAAAAATCATTGAGAGATATTAGTACCATATTTTATGTTATTTTGTTGATGTGCCACATTTTATGTGGGGCAATTGACATTGTTATAACACAGTCAATTATGATTCACTATAGGCATGAGTGCACCCATAGCTCCATAGCCATGCATAAGAGCTACTGACAGTACAGCAGTTTGTCAGTGACACTGACAGTATACAATAGTTATTTGTCTACACTTACATATATATATTAAACATAAGTATAAAAATATTTAAAAATAGTCTATTAAAAATATGTCCTTATAATTTATATTATAAATTGTATATATTTAAAAGAATTTGTTTTATTAAAAAAGATTACAATAAATTTTTAAATAATTAAATATTTTAATTACATATTACTATAATTATATTACTATTAGTTGGCAAAAACATTAAATAAGAAACACCATTAATAAGTTTATACTAAAGGAAATAAATATACATGGCCTTGAGGACAAGTCTATAGACTTAAACGTTATATTAATATTTATAATATAGTACAAACATTGTTAAATGGAGAATATTTTCTATGTTTTCAAATGAAAAAAAATATTGAAGTTCATTACAGATAGATGTTCATTTATTGTACAGTAAGTGATATAGCCAGTTTCTCTTATATAGATTAAATAAACCAGGCCCTTAACTAGGGGGGGTTTGAGTGGTTAAGTCGAACCCCCCTCTGACTTAGGGGGGGCATTATTTTGGGGTTGAGGGGGCATAATTTTGGGGATCGAGAGGGCGCAATTTTGGGGATCAAGGGGGCGCAGTTTTGGAGATCAAGGGGGCGCAGTTTGGGATCAAGTGGGCATAATTTTGGGGATTGAGGGGGCAAGGAAGATGAGATGAGCTTTATTACCACATTTGACATACACAAAAGTGTTTACAGAATGTTTGGAATATTTATTTAGTATAACACACATGAAAAACAGTGATAAAAAAGAAGCCCTTAAACTCATAACCTATGGAAATCATCATGAAAATGGAGCATTTAGCCAGTTTGCAGACTGATATGCTGAGTCAAAGAGCAGGGCAAAATCTAATTTGGACAGCATAACAATGACAATGTTTCCATTTCTTATTACATTTTTTAATGTTTATATATTTCTCTCCACTAGCAGAAGTGACAAATAAGTTGCAGGATCGATCAGTTGATGTAGTCAGTGCATATAGCATGATTTCAGAAATACAAAAGACATTCATGACATTCCGTGAAAATATGAATAAAGAGTTTCACAAAGTATTTCTAAAAGCATCAAATACAGCCACAGCTCTTTGTATTCCTATTGAAACCGCAAGGACAACCGGGAGACAAAGGTATCATGCAAACACAGAATCAGGGGGTGTCCAGAAACTCATTTTCAAAGGAATTTGGCAATCCCCTTTCTGGATCATATTTCCGAACAACTCAATATGCACTTTTCAGGTATGTTTTATTTATTTATTACTATTATAGCTGTAATACCTGACTTTGCCCGGGTTAGAAAAGTGAATTTGTAATTAGGAATGGAAACAAACAGTTATTTATGCTAAATAATTTTTTTGCTTTACTGCACATGAAAAATTAAAAAAGACTCATTAGGTGTCTAAAATGATAAATAATCTGTTACTTTATTTGTACCTACTGGCAACAACATAAAATTATAACAATGGTGTGATTGATGTACTTGTTGTTTTTGTGCAATTTCAGACTTGGCAATAAAAATCTCTAAATTGCAGGGTCTCATACCTTCTATCACATGTGGAGATGAACCAACTGAAATTCAGCAAGCTTTTGATCTCTCCAAAACAGATCTTCTGTCTACAATACTTGTTGATCGAGAAATCCAACACTGGAAACAACAATTTTAAACAAGAAAGAAATTGATTGCCCCAATACACTTTCCAAAGCTATACTTCAATGTGATTCATCATTGTATCCCAATATGTATATACACTATTAAAAATTGTCTTTATGTCTTTATGACACAACAATTGATCTAGACAAAGTCATAGATATCTTTTCTAAACGAAATGTATGCTGTATTCAATAATCAAAAAAATTAATAACGTACCACAACAAGTATTTCATTCATTTGTGCATGTTTTAATTGGAAAATATGTACATCATTTTGAATGATGTCCTTTTTTTTCTAAAATGCATTGCAACATTTTGTCTAAAGAGTGTAAAGTATTTGTATAAAAATCATAAACTCTTTGTGTGCTGAAATATTGTCATTGAAAACTGAGTATCTTGTACATTGTACTTACATATATTATAGTACATAGCACACATTTTGTATATATGTATACAATAATACATTTATAGGTATGTTAATTTAATTATCTGAAGAACATTTTTTTAAACAAAGTTTAGTTATGATAATACTTTTGTATAAAAAAATTTCAGTAGGGGGGGTGCAAAAATGTTTCTGGGAAAGTCGAACCCCCCTTGGAAAAAGCTGGTTACAGGCCTGTAAACTACACATATTTTAAAATAATGATATGGGACAATAGCTATTAGAGCTTGAAGCTCAATT
Source organism: Coelogynopora nodosa (assembly GCA_034780555.1). Classification (NCBI taxonomy): domain Eukaryota; kingdom Metazoa; phylum Platyhelminthes; order Proseriata; family Coelogynoporidae; genus Coelogynopora; species Coelogynopora nodosa. The sequence goes on from JAUZND010005623.1 coordinate 6,706, forward strand.
TATTTTACACTGAAGAAGTTTTCTTTGAGGAGAATCAGTTAAAAAAAGTTTATCTTGGTATAAGCAGATAATTTTTAGTAGAATAAATGAACATCTATCTATAATGAACTCACCTGTTTTTCTTAATTTGAAAACTCATGGTAATGCTTTAAACTTTTTTGTTGTTGTTGAAAAATAGTAGCATTAGCCTCTTCTAACAATTTCCCACTAAACTTGCTTTTGAGGCCATTTATTTTCTTAAGACTTAAGCATAACCTTACTAATGGTTGTAGTATGGAATACAAAAAATATAGGATCATTATTATAATCAAGTTTTTATTTACAAACTAATGTGAAGTAAATTTTTAAAGGAGTTGTTTAAATTGCATCTAATTTACTTCAAGGCACTCATCAATGTGGGTTACTTGGGTTATTATTATAAACAACAGACTTAGGTGACCCCATATGAAAAATCCAAAGGTGAAGGGTCTGGTGACATCAGTGACCACAATACCCAATTAATTAATTTGAACATTATTATCAAGAAATTCATGCACAATAATTACAAAATTAAGTGATACAATATTTGGTTGAAAATGCATTCTGTTCAATTGTATGGTCAGTAGAATTGTGTTATTTATTATAGGCATCAGAAAGTTTTTTGACATGTTCAGGTAAGTCTCTGCTATTATATTTTAGTCAAATAATATAGCCCAATCAATCTTTCTTTCCATATAGCACACTAAACCATAATGTGTGAATCAATTACCATTAAATCATCACTATTTAATTCCTGTATAATAAACTGTATATATATATGATAGCAGAACTTTATCTTTTAATATTTGTATTTGAAAACCAATGACAATTGTTTATAACCCAATATCAACAATTACATCTATTGACTTGACCATTTAACTTAAAAATTGCTTCATCACTGAACATAATTAACAGAAACAAATTTTGATGTTCATACCAACTGAAGAATTCAGAATAATGACTCAAATCATTATCATGTAATTCCTGTACAATAAACAATTTGTACAGATGATAGTGGTTATCTTTTAATATTTGTTGCACTGGAGTTATACTGATACAAGTTTCCTGGTATGATTTTCTTATGAAATAGATGCCAATACTGCTGTTGCCATGTCATCCTGATCAGTTGATGTTCCAGGTCTTCCAGTCTATGAAAGGTTGTGAACATTACCTGTCTATTTGAAGCTAAAGTGTTATAACTTAAAACACATCAACAGCTGATTGTTCCATCAGATATTACTTATTCCAGCAGATATTCCATTTCTAGCATATAAAATCTCATTTTCCTACTGTTAGCTTATCACTAATTTATAGTTTCTGCAGGGACCTATGTCATATAACTTAGCAGTTGGAAGTTTCTGAATTTAGATGTTAGAAGCAGCTACTGTAAATAGCTGTTTGGCCAAAGTGAAGCTTCTCAAAACAAATGAGTTAAATAATCAAAAATATATTTAATTTACCAATGACAGCATATGTCTTTCATATAGTGGTACAAGCAGGAAAAGTAAAGTAGTTAGGTATGCGCCATTGAGATCACAGTCTAGTGGATGACTATTTTTACAACTTCATGCAAAAATTCCTAGAAAAGCATTTTGGGCATCATTCCAGCTTCATGTTGCATACATCTCTGATCAGAAAAACAAAGTAATTCTGAAATATATTCAATGTCAATGGTATAAATACTAGGGTGCCAATGCATCAGGGAATTTTTACACTTTTATGAAATGTTACCCAATCATTTTAAAATGTCAAGGAATTTTGACAACTATATGGTATACGTTTTTTACTGGAACATATTCTATTATTTTAACAAAATATCATAATATTTTATATATCTACAGTACCTTGAATGTATATAACAATTCTGCATTTCCATTCAATTTTAAATTGTTACATTACAATTATATTATTAAATTTGTTTTGCATTTATTTAGACTATACCAAACAAATTTCTGTTTAGCAAAAACATTTATTTACACTTTACACAAAATGATGACAATTATTCACTTAAATAATCCACATGCCTCTGCTGGAAAATTGAACCATTGTCTGGAATTTTTTTGATAAATTTGCATGGGCACCTTGAAATACTTATATAGGTACCTAAAAGCACTAAAAGGTACTTAAATATTGGCTTTTGAATATTGTTTCAATACAAAAATATCCTTTGTAGACACCAAATCAGATAAATTCAATCAAAAAATGTGACCATTGCTCCCTATAATAGGAGTATTATATAATTTCTTGTTTATTGTTTGGAAAAACTTTTAGTAGTAAATTATTATTGAACAATGAATTAAACAAAGATAATGGAATTTATTTTATGCATTTAAGGATTCATTGATTAACAATGATAATTTAATAATATATACTTGAAATGATTTAAAAAATTGAATACAAATCTGAGAAAAATGTGACTCATAGCTGATTGTCACAAACTCATTAAATCCTGAATCACAATGAGTTTAAGGCATCAGCATAGGTGCCCAAGCAGCCCTATTTAGGGATTACACTTTTAGGGATATCTTTAAACAATACATTTCATGACCATTTTCTCACAAAATTAATAGTGGTAGTTATATTCCCCAAGGTTCAAAGTTGAATGTGTATAAAATATATATTTTAAAATCACATTATTTCTGCTATCTAACTCCATTATTCTGTATTATCTAGTAAATTTATAATTATCAACTCAAGGAGTATATAGGAATGAAAGTATGTTTGTGTCAAATATTTTTATTGCTAATATGCTTCTAATATGAGGAATTCAACTATAAATTGTATCACTAAATTCATTTCAAAATGCATCACTGTGATAGTTAGTATTACATTTCTAGCTACATTAACATAATTTTTTTAATGTGTGCAATTTAGTTATGGTCAAGGAACCCACAAGGTTCAGAATAAGTAAAGATTAAGTAAGAGCAAGTAACTACTGATAACACATTGAATCAGATTTGCTAGAGACATGGTGGCGAAAGAGCAATAAATACTGTGTGTGATTTATCAATAACTTACAATAGAAACCTACTTATATTGTCTTAAAAATATATGCCTACTCCAAGCAAACACTTTTAGTATGTGATAATTATGCAATATATACATTATTCTATTAATCATGATACCAGGCTTACATGATTATTGTTACTAGCCACTATTATTTACACAATTAAAAAATATATTAGTAAAGTAAAAATTAAAATGCTTGCTTTTATTGACATCATAACATTTTATGAGCTTTTAGTATAGTCTAAATAATTAGTAACATTTTGTTTAGTTTCTGTTAAACTTGTTCTAAAATAATTTCATTCGTAAGTAAATTGCAGTTTACAAGTTATATTTAAATATTAATAAAGTTAATACATTGTTGATGAAGTTAATGTACATTGTTGATTGTATCATTGTTTAATGTGAATACATATTATGGTCACTATACATTATAAACTGAGTAATGGAATAATGCCTAGAAACATATACATAATTTATATGCTTGCATTGTAAAATTTATACAATTTTAGTGTTTTTTTTGCTCACTTAAATCAGAATGCGGTAGGTAAGCTCTTATTTAGTTATCAGTTTTTCAAATTGACCAGATCAAGTTTCTATTGCATTATTTGTAGTTTGTTTTTCACCAATTGTATTTTGTGCTAGACATTTTCAAAGATAGACTGGATGCCACAAAGTACTATGCGCTAGTTTCCTCATATGTCTTTTTGCTAGTTGCCCCTAGGGGCCTCTATTTCAAGACTGAATGTGCCTGATTGATTCTTTGCTTTCTCACTGACACTCTGACTGCTGCATTGTAAGTTCTACTTAGGACTGCTTTTGTCTCTTAGATAAAGTTTATACACTGTTAATACTGTTGTTATTTGGCATTTTATTGTTTAATAATTTAGAATTCTAAAATTAATAAATAAAATCATTAATAATATGTAAAATGTTGAGAGATAAATAATGGTGGTTTAAATATTTAAATAAAAAATATAAATTATTAATTTAATTGTGAGCAATAATTCAGGGTGGCCAGGGGTACGTGGAAATCACGTATATACGTGATTATACGCGAATTGGTCTTTATATACGTGAATAAACGTGAATTTCTCTTCATATACGTGAATATACGTGAATTTTGAACATAATAAACCAAGAAAAATATTGTATCCTTAAAATCTGCATTGTCTATATCTCATTTATAAAGGTTGTATTATTTCTATATTTAGGAAAAAGAAAATCAGACACCATTAAAACATGCATTTAAGAAAAAAAATGATGTCGTTCATTCTGAGCTAATTTTTCTCCTTGGTTCAATAAAAGCCAATCTGTCAGCCAGGAGTACTGATGCAATAATGTCACTTTTGCCCAAGTATATTTCCTGATTCGAGTATTGCTTCTGAGCT
>JAUZND010005624.1:0-11119 GCA_034780555.1 Coelogynopora nodosa
GATTCGACTACCAATTAATTTTTATATATCTATAGTAATCTAGAATGTGCTTTCATACTATGGCTGTTAGTAAATATTAATTTGCCTCTTTGTTTTAAAGTAATGTTGATATTTAATAACAATTTTAAACAGAATAATTGTATTTTTATTTTTGCACACATGCTAAACATTTGGTGAACAAAAGAATATAAATTGGTTCAAATCAAAAAGCTATAATTTTATTTAAATTAATTTAATAAATAAAATATTAATATAAATTAGACTATTCAATGTATTTTGAACTGAGAAAATATTAATTACCTTTATATATTAAAATATTACAAAATATATTAAATTGAATTATTTGGTTATATACATATATATATTTATATATTATCTTTATGCTTAATATTTAATACAAATGTTTTTGATAAATATACTCAAGTAAGTTTTGATAACATTTTTTAAACGGGTGTTCAAAGATTACTTTCAACCATGCAATCTCTGAGGAGAAATTTATTTATCGTTAGCCTAATCTTATTTTATTAATTTTTCTACATATTATTATTTCGAAACATTTTGGCCAGGATATCGGTAATTTTACTGGTCAAAAGTCGGCACAGGTAATGTCTGTTCGGTTTTTTTCGATATTGGTATTACTGTGTTCCTGTTCCTATTATTCGGCGTTGTATTTGATGTAAGACTAGTGATGCAGATGAGATAAATGGGGATGGGAACTTCTGCAATGAATTCATTCCAGATTCAACAAGTTTTCTACAAGTCTATTTTATCCAGGAATATGTTCACTACGGTTTTGGTATGAATGCATGAGTTTCTTATTGGTTCAATATCATTCTTCTGTATACATTAAGCCCCTTGTTAAGTTATTAGGTACAAATTTTCATCAAAAAAAACATTTATATAATTTGAGGCGGGTTTGTCATTTAGACAAAAATCATTTGTATTTGGATTAAAGGTTTGTTTTTGTTGATCAGTTTCCACCAGCCATGCATTAGTCAAAAATGAACTTTTATTCTTACAAATTCTCAATCTATTTTTTGAGAGGAATAAATATTTATGAAAAAACCGTTCAGCTCGGTTATATTTACTATTTAAAATCACTGCTTCTAAAATTGAAATACAATTTTCAATACGGTCACAGTAAATGCTGTAACTTCTCAACTCGTAAATGACAATTTAATTAAATCAGAACTAATTCGATAATAAATAAATATATTTTAAAAAATTTGTCAACTTTACTTTGACTTCCAGTTAGGAATATAATACTGCTACTTAACAATCCTTGTACTATTGTTCGTTATAAAATCTTAATGCAATGTTTATGTTAATATTGTTATAACATATTGAAAACCTGCCAATAGTGTGACCACTTTCGTCAAATATTTCATAAGAAGTATTTAAATTTTTTTTAAAGTAAATTATATTTTAAGACACCTTAAATATCATTTTGCTGGTCAAGTGATTTATTTAATATAATTTAAATCACCAAAGTTTCGTGAACCTCTGGACCATTCCAAACGATATAATAGGAAATCTGTTTTCCATACTTATTGATTGCAAACTATACATATTTGCCCTATATATATATCGCATCAAGATAAATATTATTATATTGCAAGTATTTTAAAGAACCAACCTATAATAAGATATATACTATCAATATATGCTGAATAATTGCCTTACTTTTAATGATAATGTTAATATTAATAATTATTTTAATAATGGGTATTGTTCTTAATCAAATAAAAAATATTTTTTCGAATCCACTTAAAATAATTTTGTAACATATCAGACTGTCCAACCGTCAACATTTGGGCGGGACAATTTTCATTTGAAGGGCAAAATTTGATTGTAGCCGAGTGCATTTTCTATTAAAAATATACATCACGTTCAACAAATGTCCCAATTTGGCATAGACCATATGTTGGACAGTCTGAAATATGTACACAAATACATGCAAAAATAAATATTTTTAAATCAATACAAACATTTTTTTGCTATATAATTAAGACAATTATTCAGCATATATAATTTATATTTATAATTAATCTTTATATATGTATTAATCTCTTTATAGTAAATTTAATATATTTATAGTTAATTTAATATATTTATAGTTGATATAATAGATTTATATATTTATAACGAATTAAATATATAGTTTTAAACCAAATATATATAAAAATTTATACTAAATTAACCTATTAATATTAAATATAATCTTTAATTAATATATCAATTAGTTAATATTCATATTCATGATAAAATTATAGACATAGACAAATTTATAGAATATATTGTATAATATACTCAATACCGATTTTTTAAAATTAGTTTTACATGTATATATAATTACATATTATACTATGTACAGTGTAGGCTTTTCATGATAATAGCTAATATTTATATTGTATATCCAAATGAAATTAGAAATTATTCATTGCTGATCATATATAAAAGGCTTTAACCACATTTCTTTTGCGCTATTAATAGAAATAATTATCACGGAAAGCATATGTAGATTGTACAATTTATAGTTTACGTATCTATTTTTATTCGTCACATAATATTATACAAATTAAACTGCCTAACATATAACTGGCAACTATTATATTGAAGTCTAAAAAGAAATAATCATTATAATGAAATGAATAAGTCGTATTAAAAATATACAGTAAGGATAAATAACTACTTCTTATGTGATGATAGAAGTTGTAAAAAAGCGCCATTTGAAAATTAATGAATAATTAACACTATTTAGAACCACATAACATGTACATTATAAAATGAGAAACTTAATATAGACTTTATATAAATGTTAATATACAGTTGAAAATTAATTAGTTGATTAACAAGTTTTAAAAGGCATTTCAATTAATATTGATGTTTTTGTTGATTTGACTTCTTTAAAAGCAAACAATCATTTCCCGGAACAAATTGATGGTAATATTTATTTGGTTTAAATAGTATATTATGCTACACTTTGAAACTGTAATATATTGTATCAAACATATCTAAGATGCATATTTAAAAATATCCACCATTTAAACTTATTTACTTTTTTAAAGTGTTATTACAAGTTAAATATGGTTATCTTTGCTATCACACTTTTTAAACATTACATATCTATAATATCTAAAAAATACTCTATAAAGAGTATTGTTTATCGGATCTGTTTTCTTACACTGTCTCCCCATCAATTTTTCACTTATAAATTAAAATATTCCACAACCGACAACTATGTACTCTATGACCCCCATATTATACATATATATATTCATCTAGTTTATTGGGCTCGGCATCTACAATTAAATTTTTTCCATTATTTAAATTGTATACAGAAACAATGAACATACACTGTTATAATTATTTGTTAGAAAAAATGTGAAGATATACAATATTTTATAATTTTATATGGAAATCATTTTTAATAGTACCCGTACAAAAAAATCATAGAGGATCCCATATCATATCCCAAATATTACATGACTATATTTGCATTTGAAAACTTAATATTGTTTAAAGTTTAAAATTAAAATCTTTAATTTACAATTTTTAGGACCAAAATACTGTACACATTTATTTCAAGTACAAATCCAAAAGCAATAAACATATTGGTAATATTTAATTGCATTTATATTTAATAAATGAAACAAGTAAATAAATAAAAAAGAGGACTTACGCATATTAATATCTAAAAAATCACACCGTCATGCAAGTCGAATAATATACACTATCATGCCATTAATCCTTACATTATAAAAAAAAATATATGCCAGAGTGAAAATATAATACAGTGAGGATCGATTTCCTAATGCGCGCTTCTAAATAGGAGATAAAAAAGGGAAATGAGATTTGAGGAAGCCATTAGATAAGGAAAAGTCGATTTTTATTGGTTCATAGCCTTTTTTAATAAAATTGTTGTATGTAAATATATTGCAAAGAATGCATTAATGGCTTTCTTTAATCCTATCTAGCAAACTGATAGAGTTATATGTACCATATATAAATGACGGGAAACTAATTAATATAAATGTGAGGACTCAAAAACGCGATTGGTATATTATGTTATGAACTTTTTCAGATAATGCGTCTCATTGTTTAAAACTTTTTTAAAAACATGATTTTACCGACGAACTTTGGTGATTCACATATATGATGTGTATGACGTAGAGAGAAAGCCGTTATTTTCACGATGAATATATGAATATAAATATGAATGTACTTAAAAGTGTGGTAATTTGATTTGTTATTTCTGCATAATTTATATAATTGTCTTGAGAATTAACTATTGGATCCGTAATCCTCGGATTGTTCTCGGGAAGGAATTTATTCTTATAAAATAGCAAAAATATCTCTATTAATGCACATTCTAAAATAATGACATATGATTTTTGATAGTACCAAATGAGTTAAAGTAATTTATTAAAATAATATAAGCAAATTAAAGACAATAAATTAATAAACATAAAAATAAAAATGAACAATAATTAATGTTAATATTAATAGTAAAATACTCCTTAAAGTATGTTAATTAACTATATTACACAGTTATATGAATAAATAATTTTTGAAAATCAGTTGAAATTTAATGAAGTTGTAAACATTTTAGTGATTTAAAGATGATTAAATCAATTTTTATATTTTTTATATAGTTGAATAAAATTAAATAGATAGACAGGCAGAATTGCTATGAGTTAGGACTTATATTGCACGATGATTTCATTGAGTATTCTGACTAAGTCTAGTTCACTCAGCTTGATACGCTACTTAAAGATTGATCTCCCCCAACTAAAGTATAAATAGAGAAGCTGTTACAGATAAATTTCATTCTGCTTCCAGCTCTCGGCACAAACGGTTGTATTTAAAAGCGCTCTCACTGGACGTGGCATTTTATTTTATAACTTTACTATTGAGATGTCTAAAATTGTGATGGATGCTCCAAACGTGGCAAACAGTTTGAAACAAAACACACAACCACATATCGACAGCGATGAGCAAGGCTACGTATTGAGGCAAGAGTTGCGTAATAACGATGGTAAAAAAAAAGGACCTGCGTAGACTAATATGCAGATTGTTTATAAAGACAGTGGATAGAAGTAAAAGAGAAAGATTTAATGACATAATGTTTGAAGGATTTGGTTTTATTAACATGTTAGGACAGAACAGAAGCGTATTATTGAATTTTGAGCCATACTTAAAGCAAGCGATACAATCAAATCATCCCGGAAAAGCATTATCACATCTGCTCGTAGTGCCTGAGAGGCAAAAGACTAAAATAAAAAAGATTTTGTTAATCTCAGAATACAACAAGTATAAGCATACACGAATGAGCATATTATATATATGTTATTATTACTGATATGTATATGGTTACTTTCCTACTCTGTCTGCTGCTAAATAATTTTGAAATAATTATATTATTAAATAGCATTCTATCTCATTAATCATGTGTGCTTCAATTATTCAAATTAAGGGATTTTTTTAATTAATTTATAATTTGGGTGAAAGTTCACTTATATAAACAATCAGAATTAATTAAGACAATATAGTACTACTCAGACTGTATAAGAGACCATTTCAAATTAAAAAAACTATATTATTTATGAAAAAAATAAATTATTTGTGCAAAACGACATATTAAACTATAACATTTAAAATAATGTTCAAATTGTACGTTTTGTATAATCAAATAGTTTTGTATTACAAAAGGACATTCTAAACATCGAAAATAAAATAAAATGTGCTTAACATATAACAAAATATAACATTTATTGTAAATAAACTATGTTCTAGACCATCGAAATTATTAGAAAACACATATGTAATGATTACATTTCATGATGATTTGGTAATAATTCACTTATATAACTAATCGGAATTAATTAAAACAATATAGAACGAAACAGACAGTTTAAGAGACCATCATCTAAAATTTAAAAAACTATTTCATTTATGAGAGTAATAAATTATTTGCACAAACAACATATTAAAATATAACATTAAAAACATTACTCAAATTTTACGTTTTGTATAAAAAAATACTATTGTATTACAAAAAGAAATTCTAAACATAAAAAATCAGTGACAGACAAGGAATCAATATGGTCCGACGACTAGCAGGAACCATCAATAAAATCGATCAAGGACATGGTGGACGATGAGGATGAAGAGATAGAGTTGACGCTTCTGACTACAATTCTGGAGGACATACAGAAAAACATACAGAAGAAATTGACACTAAAAGAGTTGAATCACAAAGTACAAAAACAAAATTATGAATTATATTGAACTATTCAATTATATGAAAAAATACGAGGCGATGGAACCAATTGAAGAACAGGTCGAATAAATTGAAGAAGATACTCCTTTTGTCCCCTATAATTCAGCTCTACGGGAGAGTATTAAACGAATGTGGTATCTTTTTGATAGCAGAGTACGTGATGCATTGAACTCAATTAATATCGCACATGTTGGTGATGATGATATTGACACATTATATTAAAGTACATTTTCATCTTAAACTATATATAAAGAAGTACTACTGAGTAACTTTCTTATATGTTAGCATTTGTTCCATCCTTCTAATATGTTATACTTTAATAAAAAATTGGATTCATTAAAATTGTTCTTTATTGATTTGAATATAGTTGTTGATAATTGTAAAATAAGTATTAATAGCTCTACAGGAGAGTATCAAACGTTTTTTTGGTATAATTTTGACAGCAGAGTGCGTGACGCATTGGACTCAAATATTATCTCACATGTTGATGATGATTATGATGATATTGACACATCTAATAAAAAAAATTTTGCGCATAAATTCAAAATCATTTTACATTTGTGTGAGTGATCAAAGGTTAGGTGATAAGCCAGAATCGACTCTTCCTATACTACTGACAATTAAATTGAATCTAATTCTATAAAATAAATATTAGAATTATTATATCCGGAAATAAAAAAACATATCATTTACATTTATATTATTTCACACTGTTTTTATTCTTTATTACAACTTGTATATTTTAAATTAAACATGAAAATCAATTATTATAGGTAAATTAACTTACAATATATATATATAGGTTTGGAATTATAATATCATTTATTTTAAATTTAAAACAATACAATTCTGCATAGCGTACTACTGATTTTATGAAGTCATTTTTTGAGTTTTCAGAATTTAGCTACATCAATCCTCCCTTATAATGTCGTTTGTTTCGTGATTTTATTTAGATATCTTTCTAATTTATAGTTTCAATTCTATTTATATGGAATCTGGGAATGGGAATAGCCGAGTGGTTAAGACGCTGGTTTGCGGATGCCGAGGGTGTTGTCTCGGAACAGGTTCGAACCCGCTCTCGGACTCTCCCGTTCCTGGCTAACAGCTGTGTTAGTCGAGTGTTTGCGACCCTTAATGGGTCCGTGTTTCCATGAAAATCTTTGTGCGTGTGTCACATAGATATTAAAGCTCAAAAAAAAAAAAAAAGTCTCCATGGATACCACCAATGCAATTATTTAGAAAGTTGTACACAGCTGACAAGCATAGGCATACATCAGATGTGTTTAACTCATATAAATCCTAATTTGATCGTTTTGACCGCATTTGACCTCATTCATTATGTATTCGATCTAATTGAACATTTCTTGTATCCCCTCTAATTAACAAATTTAAAGCGGAAACATTAAACATGTCAAAACAGATATGCAACTGTTTTTCTTAAATACATTTAGTCTAGTTAGCCGAAATTCAGATATATGTATTATAAGTAAGTTTACTTAAAACATTTTATGTAATAATATAATTGCAGATGAATATTGATATGTTGATAATTATATTATATTGAATAATGATATTCATTAATAAATCTCCGATTCAATATGAAGTTAAATATGGGGACATTTTGTATTTACAAATATATTCTGAACAACTTTCACCACTATATAAGTAAAATATTAATTAAATTAATGAAACATATGTAGGTACTGTTAAACAGTAAGGTTATCAGTGCGTATATTTTCGGGTAGTGCCTCAAAACTTATTTAAAACTAATTAATTAAAAATATATTTTTAACAATATTGAACCGAATCAAGTATTCTCTAATTTCTATTTTCGTAATATATTTCAATGTTATCCAAATTTAAATACATAATTAATGTATGTAAAAACAAAACTTTCAGAAACAAGGTAATTATAGAAACAATAACCTTTTTTCATTATAACTAAATGTCCTTGCTATCACTATTGCAGCCTAATTGTATTGAAATTATATATAAATATTTTTAAACAATAGTAAAATGTTTGCCAAACTTAACCGTCATATAGGTAACCATCAACCGTTACAAGTTAATAGAAATTACTTTCACATGATTCTTTAACCTTCTTAACTGTAAAATGACTTTCACACGATTCTCTAACCTTCTTAACTGTAAAATGACTTTCACACGATTCTATAACCTTCTTACCTGTAAAATTACTTTCACATGATTCTTTAACCTTCTTAACTGTAAAATTACTTTCACACGATTCTCTAACCTTCTTAACTGTAAAATGACTTTCACATGATTCTATAACCTTCTTACCTGTAAAATGACTTTCACACGATTCTATAACCTTCTTAGTTGCAAAATGACTTTCACGTGGTTCTATAACCTTCTTAGCTGTAAAACGACTTTCACACGATTCTATAACCTTCTTAGTTGTAAAATGACTTTCACGTGGTTCTATAACCTTCTTAGCTGTAAAATGACTTTCACACGATTCTATAACATTCTTAGTTGTAAAATGACTTTCACGTGGTTCTATAACCTTCTTAGCTGTAAAATGACTTTCACATGATTCTATAACATTTTTAGCTGTAAAATTGTGAATGAAATCAATAATTATTTGAAAATAAATATAGGTCTTCACAGTAGTTAGAAAAAGTTGCGCTATTTTTTATAATTAATGAGCGGGAGGTATAGCTCATTATTGATTCTCGTATACACATATTTAATGTAATCCGCACATAATAAATAAATAACTAAACTAACAATAGTTGCAAATAAACTATGAACAATTTTGCAGGAATATAATAAATAGTAGTTAAAGTACTATTTAAAAATATATTTGGAAAAATGTTACAAGCATAATTGAAATTGTCATTAATAATTTACAGATAAACACATACAATATAGTATATATAATTACGTGGACAACCAATAATCACTTTTGTTAAAACTACAACGTAATGGAAGCAAATTTTATGAGTTTTCGAAATCACATAGTATGGAGTGATTGTTACGTAAATGTTTTTGATTCATATGTGTTATAAATTAGATATGTTACAAAACATTGACATAGTTTCCCACAGTACAGAAATCATAATTTATATTAACTCAGAAATATATCGGTTAAAATTATCTTTAGTAATTGTTTATTAAAAGTGTCATTATTTAAAAAGTATTTTTATAACATCAATAATAAATAATATAGGTTTAATTATAGAAGAGCGTACACCCCAAATCACCTCAGTTAACTTTCATTTAATGAAAAACCAAGTAGCATATACTCCTTCCTTTTTCACACCGCCTCGACTTGTTTTCCATATATTTAGACGACACATTCATTATTGGAGAACCGAACGTCCTACTATACTTTTATATAATTCAACTATTACTGTAAAATTGCTTCATCCTGATATAATTATTTATCAACATAATAAAATATTATATTAAATGCGGACCATAGTCTATATCTACTATAAATAACAACGACTCTAACACGCATGCCATGGCATTGTTACTAATTAAAGGCATCTTTTTCTAAAAATAGACATTACTCTACAAGTGAATTAAACCGTCTCTCTCTCTTTCTCTCTATCTCTCTCTCTCACTATCTCTCTCTCTCTTTTTCTCTCTCTATAGGAGCCTCCCTCAAGAACGACCTGTTATTTCGGACCGTGATTCGGAATTTGCAGCCACCGTTTTGCCAGTTTTATTAAGTTTTATTAAGAAAACTGATTATTATATTACAGCAATACATGACATCCACTCACCTGAACCTTTTCTGTGGATGTGGTTTCTCTTTATACCAATATTGCTACGAGCAAAGTTCAAGTTATATAATTTAAAACTACATTACAATACACATTTTATAAGAATCGGAATATTAAAAACATTTTGGTTAGACATTGTTGAACACTGTTTACTGATTTAGTAAGTTTATTACTTTTATAATCGATTTGTACATAATTGTATTTGATGCTTCTTAAATAAATATAGGTATTATATATTTACTATTCACTGTGTTAATCTGTCAGTTTTTGTATTTGTTATTATTATGTTGTTTTTATTTTTTGCTCTGATGAAGAATATTAAATCTAGATCGGCAATGTAAAAGTGTTTTTTTATTTTTTTTGTATTATTAGGGAATTTGTTTATTAAGGATTGACTTATTGTGCCCATTGCGAGTATCCTTATAGCGAAAGCGATTTTTTAATCCCTCTCTCTTTCTCTCTCTTTTTAGCAGTTTTAATCTTCGGCGAAATCTAGATCGGAAATTTAAAAGTGGTTTTTATATTTTAATTATTAGGGAATTTAGGGATTGATATATTGACATATTGTGACCAGTGATTTTACCTATTTTTTAATCTTTCTCTCAGTCTGTCTGTCTCATTCTATGCTATTTATTTATGCCTCGAATATGGTAGAAAATATTGTTCGGGTACTTTAGATATATAACTTAGATTATAATACTTATTTAATATTTTAATCATAGTATCTATTTATAAACAACATATTAAAACCTACATTACTCAGACACTCAAGAAAGGGTCTCCATTTGAATACTGTATGAATTGACTCTGAACATTATGATGAACAATAAAATGAAATATAATTCAAATTTGTTGAAAGTTACGCATAACTTAGCAACAGTAAAGATTGTAATAATAAAACAATACTAATCAACAATTAAATATATGGATAAACATTGAGTCTTTTGACAAGCACACGCGTAGTTAGATAAAAGACTGAGGGTGGTATGCTGATGCTTAGGTTTACTAATCGATGATTAGGAAATTGACTAATGTTAACTAATCTCTTGTTAAATTTAATCGTAGATTAAATAATTTGGTA
>JAUZND010005625.1:0-11119 GCA_034780555.1 Coelogynopora nodosa
CTATTGCGATTAAATAAATAACTAGTATATAATCATAAGCATTTACAGTGAGAGTATAATAGGTCCAAGAATGTACCCAAATAAAGTTTTTTGAAATATTTTCTTTATATTTGTTTTAAATAGATATTTTTAAAAAATACCTTCATTTAGGAAAAGTTCTCTGACCAAATTTGAAATTCCCTGACTTTTCCCTGACCATTTACTGATTCCCTGACCGCAATAAACCCTGTAAAGTATACTTTTTTAATAGGACGACTGACTTGAATAACGTGAGTAAGTACGACCTATTACGAGAACAACTAAAGGAAATAGAATCTTAAATTATGTAGTGACCCGAGCAAAGTTGGAATATAATTTCTACAAAAAATCGCATTAAAAAAAACGTCATTATTTGGTCATGAACACATAATAATTTAATTGACTTATAAAAAAACTATTTTTACAACAGAAATTTGTTTCAATGTTTTGTATCTCGATCAAAAATAAAGTAAGAAAATAGTAGCACAAAATTCTAACAATCCAGAGAAAAGCTTCTGGGAGCAGTGAAGAATACGACAGGGTAATACCAACAGGTCAAAATTATTAATACAACTTTTTCATTACGACCTGAATGAAGAACGATCTTTAAATACCTTCTTTTTATTATGGTATGTTTCAATTACAACGAAATCGTCTTGTTCGTAATATCATTAGTGTATTGGTCGAGTATGACAATGAGAAATGAGAATATAATAATGAGCTATTAGTATAATACCTAGCTATCTGGATAATACCTGGATATACGCTACCTTCCTGAAGTAAAAAATCAACCCACCACTCCTCGACATGAAATGTAAGACAGACACCTACCCGAGCATAAACCCCCAGGGCCAGGGGAAGCCCAGGATGAGGTTGGCCGCCACCGCAGTCACGGACGCCTCGACCAGACAGGGGACGAAGGCCAGCCGGAACACAGCCGCCGAGAGACGCCGGAGTGTGGCGGGCTCCAGACCCAGCCCCGCCCGCAGCAGGATGATGCAGAGAGCGACACTGCGCAGCAGGGAGGACCACCACTTTGTGATGGAGCGGGCATAGTCAAAGTGGGGCGTGTTGCGGAGCATGAACCCCACCAGTAGCATGCCTGTTGGGTGGGCGGGAGGGAGCGGTCTAGTCAGCGGCTAGTCAGACATACTGTCTGCTTGATGTTGAGTCGTCGCAGTTTACGGGTCGGGCGTTATATGAAAGAGATTTCTTTCAAAAGAGACAATCAATAATTCACTATACGACTGTATAAAGGCAAAAGAGATATCAAAATAATATGATTCTCAATTATTTTAATTTTATATCAATTTAAAAGATATTTTTTGTTTCATATCATTAAGTCTGACATCTAATCACTCACTGTAATTGGTTACATTGGTTACTCTGGATATTATACGTGAAAGCATTCTAATTTATGACGTATACCACTATATTTAAGCACAGATTTCTATTTCTCTAAGCAAACAAGGATATATCAAAACTAATGGATACATCTATCAATAAATAGAGAGTTCTCAATTTTATATACATTTTTTGCTACACTAAAAAGATTTCTCATTTATATAGAAAGATTTTTATAATTAGGTGCAGTTTTTAAAATTTCTTAAAAAAGAGTTCAATGTAGATATTATATTCGACACCCATATTGAAATGACAAAATTTAGTAGATCATGAATATGGTAGGATAAGGACAAATTATTACAATGACATTGTAAGAGATTATTTAAGAAGTGTAATAATTGTATAACTGATAATATAGCTAATCTAAACGTTCAGGTTGGCAAATGTTTTGTGACTGAAATGTATTTATTATGATTTTGATAGTGTTAAATATGATATTATGATAGTATTAAATAATAATGGTTTATAGAATTTATTGATAGCTTAATGTTTTATTGTATAAGGTTGCATATAGGCATAGTTTAAATGTAAATATTTTAGTGGTGCCTTTGAATTTTTTTAAAATATTTTAAATTTGAAAATTTACGGCGTGACAAAAAATTAACTTATTTTATAATTTATTGAATAATACCTTCTATATTACTGTGAACTTATTCATCGTAGGCTATTGCTATTTTTTAAAAACATAGTGTAATATTTTATACTATTATGAATAGTAGGCAGTATTACATCAACCAAGTCAAAGTAACAAATTATTAAAAGGCGGTTATGCGCATGAGATACGATCAATTTAATCATAGCATAATTTGTCATATTTAAGATATCATAAAATATTTCGATAAATAAATATAATGAATAATTTAAATGCAAATCAAGTGTTTGCTGTATATTTATATTATTTTACCAGAACATTAATGCATGATTAAATATCAATATATCAAATGCCAACTGCATCCATGGGAGAGTACCAACCATATTTTGACCGAGGGACGACTGGAACTTAGGGACAATTAAAAACGATTGCAACGCAAATGAAAATAGGAAGACCAAGCCTATAACAAACTTCGTGTGAAGTGAACATTGTCTATTTAATATTTAAAATAAAGAAAACAAAACAGTACATCCTCAGCTCTTATCGAAGTGAAGTTCTACAGAATGACGCTATATCGAAAGAATTACGCATAAATATGTTAAATGTTTTTTGACAAAATTCGAGATTTAATATTGTAAATAAAGAGGTAAATAAAATACAAAATAACAGATAGACGACATTCTACCTAATTCTTTTTCAGAAGGAAGCCATTACCAATGTTTAAGAGGGGGGGGGGGGGGGGCACAGCCCCCGATGCACCCTTTTGGAATTCCGGCCTTTGAATAGAAAATATGATAAACACAGACGTTGGTACCTCAGTAATAATCAATGCCAACAGTAAATGGAAGGAAACAACGGACAACACTGAGTGACTCACCAAGAAGAGGAGGCAGTCGACATAGCGATACCAGATAGCCAACTAACATGCCCAACACGAAGAGAAGGTAGAGGGCAAAGAAGTTACCGGTGCATGTCTCGGTGGGTAAGAGTTCCATTTTTGTGTCGTTGGACCATTCACTTCCATGTGAGGAGTCACTCAAACGGACAAATTGGGAGAGGGAGAAAGGGGACAGTAGGAGTTGCTATGGTTAATGTACACTTCGGTAGTAACTAATAGTTACCGTTAATAATCAGATAATAACTAAGCCTATAACAATAAATATATACACATTATGTTATATAAAAACAAGAACCTCAGATTTAAAGTGTTAATTTTATATAGATTTAAAACTTATTTATCTAAAATGTTGTAACCGTAATATATGTGTTATTATTACTGCCAATAATTGTTGTAACAACGTATTATTTCTATGTTTAGAAATTTCACTAGTATTTAATGAATAGGCAATATTATAAATAAATCAATGAAATGTATTAACTGTAAGGAAAAACATGTTTATAATATAAGACTTTTTAACATTTGTCTATAAAAAATGGTACATAACGTCATAAAAAATTGTTGCCATAATATATTTTTCAAATTTTTTTCATTACCTACCTATCATTTTTGGTAACACAGCTGCCCGGCAAAGCCTCACTTTCTGCCAATACAAACACACAGCCATAGAGCACAACAAAGAGGAAGATGGTGCAGTAGATACGGGCTGGAAGGCCATGCGGTGGACACAGCAGGGAATACTTGATTCTTTCATTATACGAAGGAAGTGGTGACAATGGATTCGCTTTGGTCATCAAGGGGAGGCACATTTGATGAAACTGTCGCTTACAACTAACGCATTTAGACTTACAGCCACTCTTATCTGTATTATCATCACCAACTGTATTATCAACAATATTGTGATTATCTAGTGCTAGTGGGTAATGAGTTGGTGAGGGTTCTGTTTCTTCTGCAACATTGTTTGCCTCGGCTGTCATTTTAAGGATTACTAAGAATCAAAATGGTACTTGTTGTTTGACAGGAATGTTTATATTTTTCATGGACAGCTTTGAATAGATTTACTGGAAATTAAATAAATCAGATTTCCCTTATTATCATTATTCAAACAATAAAATAGAAATTATATATTAAAAATGTTAAATAAAATATATCATCAAAATTAACTGAAAAGACTATTTTGCTTACATGAAATTAAACAAATAAAAATTAATTATATACAACAGTGTAAAAATAAATTACAAACACTAAAAGCTCCTAAGCAGCACACACAAGTTATTTGGCAGTTTAAAATCTTCTAAAACATTTTAGAATATTACTAACATAGCCTACTACCTCACTAGAAATTATTTATGGCTCAGGGTGAGCTGAGTTAGCCAACTGAGCCGGGTGAGCCAAGTAATTCAAATAAGACATATAATAAATTGGATTATGTTCAGTTAATTTATGTATTTATATGATTTTCTTTTATATAACTATAAGTTTTTTAAATACGCTGTATATTTGTATGTATTATATTAAATAAAGATATACAGTATGTCTGCTCCCCTATTTTTTCAGTAAAATTGAAGTATGTAAGTATAATTTGTTTTTATTAATATTATAAACCATGTACAATGAATTTATGCTAAAGTGGACAACTAAATTGGACTTATATTATATTTATACATAAGGAATACTAATTTAATATTAAAAATATATATATATATACATTATAAATTTGTTTATTAATACTGTATTATATGTCATTTCTTTTTCAGATAATTTCTATTAATTTTAACTAATCTTAATACTAATCTATATTTGTAAGTGCTTTTATGAAACATATTTATGAAACCCACTTTAATTCTCAATTAGTACATCCAATATATATGTGACAATGAATCATACAAGAAAATGGCAAAATTTTAATGACCATTGTAGAAGGCTTTATACAAAAGCTATGACATAAAAGTTCTGATGATAATTTCCAAGTTGAATGCCTTCCTTTGGCATTGGTCCCTCAAGGTAGGACAATTATTTGTTTTTATATTATTTGAATACTTTTAGTTTATATATTATACATTTATTATAATTTAAAATGAATACATAAATTATTTATATAAAATACTTCCATTCTAGAAAAAAATGCAGCGTAGAAAAAAAACCTAGCAGATAAAAAGTGATAAATTTGTAAGGTGTTGAAATAAAAAAAGTGTATTTTTATGGGACAAACTAAAATACTATAATAATATGTAATTATCTAATACTTAACTAAACTATGTACAATCTTTTATGGTAGATTGGACACAATGTTGATAAATAATACCATAGTTTCCTAATTTTTGGAAGCTTGCTCAGAGCATCCAACATTGTCTTTCTTTTTAGCTTTATAGCTTTCTGCATCAATATTATGTTTTTATTTAGAGCAAATTACAAGCTGTTTAACAAAAGCAACAACTCACTGTTAAAAATTATTGTCCAATATTCACAAAATGGCCTCTAAAAAAGAACCTACAAATAAGCAGGAAGTAACAGCACTGAAACATGGTTGGTGAATAAGAATTAATTAGGTAACTTAATACATTAATTGTTTATACATAAAATATAATAATTTGTCCATAATTTTTTTAATATATCAATGTTGTTCCATTCATTAAATTTAGGGAAGATGTATATTGTAATGTTAATATTTTTAATATATATAGGTCATATGTCTTTATTGATATAATATTCTCAGATCACTTTTCCTTAGCTAACAGGAGTAGTTATAATCTTTTAAAAGGTAATTTTTAATTGACTGATTAATATTATCTGAATAATATGTAACAATGGCCAATTTAAAAAAAAGTCAAGCCAAAATATATATCATTCATAAATATAACTTCAGGCTATTTTATTTCTGTTGTTTTTTATGATATTAATACCACAAGACTCCTTAAATCTCAGAATATTTGTAGTATATATGCATTAGAATATTCTATATTGTACCTTTTTGTCATCATTGCAATAATGTAAAAATAAATGCAGTTAGTGAGGTACAAGCTTTTTTATATGTAGTTTTGCAAATGACAAGTTTATGTGATTTCATAACCTTTTATTAACATAAGTAGTATGGGAAGGGTCGATCCGACCGCGCCACTAGACATTTGACCATAATACTTGACCTTTGACCATACCCCTCCCCCAATTAATTATTTTTTTACGATCCGGATCATAAGTGCTCCAAAATCCTTCATTGGGTATATATTTATAGGGTAGTAACCTATAATGTCAACCAAAGTTGGTGTGATGACTAGTAAATATAAGATCAACATTTTTATACTACTTATAAATATTTGTAAGCAGTATGTAACTTTCAAAAGTTTAATTAGTGTCTAATTACATTATAATCTTAAGTATCATTTAATTATAAATAATTTTTTAGACCACTTTTTAAATTTTGGATGAAAAAGAATGTTATTCGTAACAACATTTTGGTTTTTACTCTATAAATTTTGGTGTTTACAACTTATGACAACTAAACTTGGTAAGATGACTGACCAAGATAAGCCCAATATTTGATACAACTTTTTTTTGTAAGTAGTATAATATATATATTTTAATAAAAATGTTATATAGTAAAATAAAATTTAATAGATACACATTCAGAATAGCTATGAGCTAGTGTCATATATAGCATGATGATTTCAATAAGGATTTTGACTAAGTCTAGTTCACTCAGCTTAATTTTGCTACTTACAAATTAATTTTGATGAGAATTACAACTAAATGAACCCAAATATTTTTGTTTCAAATCAATAAAGATTTTTTTTTATTAATCTAATTTTTTATTAAGGTTACACAACTTAGTACTTCATTATATAAAGTTTGAGATGAACATGTACTATTATATAATGAATGCATTTTATTATTAGATGTGTCAATATCAATATCATCATCACCAACATGTGAGATATGAATTGAATTCAATGCGGCACACACTCTTGCTGTCAAAAATATACCAAAATCGTTTGATACTCTGATGTAGAGCTGAATTATAGGTAACAAAAAAAGTATCTTTTTGAATATTTTCGACCACTGCTTTAATTATTTCCATTGCTTCGTAATTGTAATTGAATAGTTCAATATAACTCATTTCTCTTGCTCCTCATCATCCACCATAGCCTCCATCGATTTTAATTGATGTTTCCTCCTCATCAGACCGTATTGATTCCTCGTCTGTCACTGATTGATGTGAGTTTGATTTATTGTTTGACATCTTGTGTTTATTGATATCCATACAATATGGCAACTTTGGGAATTTTTTTGTCGGTATATGTGCAGAATTAGTTCAAATTGTTTTTCAGTTTTGTAGGTAATCGATTTCTTAAAGAATATTTCCGTAGAAAACTCTTTTGTGTTAAATGATAGAAGAGTCGACAGTAACAACAAGTCTTTGATTGAAGTAAGTGTGCATGAATTCTAACAATAGCCTTTTTACATATAGAACAATTATTATGCATGATTAAAACTTTAACAGATATAAGTTATGTTTATCAACTACCTAATTGGTTGTATTTAGTGTATATATTTTTGATCATCTTATCTGTTTGAGTTATCTTTTGTAGATGTTCTCATACAGAGCCTGTTACGTTTTACATTGTATTAATTAATTCCAATTGGCCATATATTATGTAAATTTTCATCGAATTATCATGAAATGTAATATTTGTGTATGTTTGCTAATAATTTCGATGGTCTACAACATAGTTCATTTCAATAAATTTTATATTTTCTTACACATTAAGCACATGTTATCTTATTTTTTATGTTTAGAATGTCCTTTTGTAATACTATTTGGTTACATAAAACGTTCCATTTGAATATTTTTAAAAAATCCGTTAATTTGAATAATTTAAGCACATATGATTAATAAGATAGAATGCCATTTATTATTATTTCAAAATCATACAGCAGTAGACAGAGAAGGAAAGTAAGAATAAAAATGTCAGTAATATTTACCAATACATCTTTCGTCCCTCAGGCACTCTAAGGAGGTGTAATAATGCTTTGATTGTACTGCGTGTTTTAATATGGCTAGAGATTCGATAATATGCAGCTGTTCCCAATTAAAGATTTTGGTGCACTTATGATTGAATCGACCTTTCTTATACTGCTTACATTTATTTGTAACAAGATAATCATAATCAATCGCAGATGACGCTGGAATACATTTTGGAACTCCATTTCATAAAATTTCAAAAGTTCATTATAGTCTCTATTACATTCAGTGTATAAAATAATTAAATAAAAATCGTTTTTTTTTAAATTATATGTAAATGTATTCTATTAATTAATGTGATTAAATTTTACAAACATATAATATTTTACAAACACCTATAATCTCTTGTCCTCAATTATACAAATACTATGCATAGCATGTTATCTTCGATACTTTTTCAAAACCGTAGTAGCCTATGTTCTAAGTTATTCCTAATAACTTTTAGAGCATACAATTATATTACTGAGAAATATGGTACTATTTGGGTTTACATATTTTATATCTATGTTATTATTGTTTTATAATTATAGTAATATATTTTTAATCATTATTATATTCTTTATAATCTTTTTTAGGTGTGTGATTCATAGACAGTAACTTTAAAGGTTTCATTCATTTTTAAGACTTAATTGCTTTTGCTATCTTTTAATTGATATGTGAATTTTATGGCCTGTGTTGAATATAGTGTTTGTTTTAAGATAGACAGTGAGTCCTTCTTATGGAGATGATCTGAATATGCTTTAAATTTTGTTGAAATGAGTATCATGCTCCAAAAATGATTTCATAAAGACTACATTATGTCAATGGAATAGTAAATAAGCAAGTAACAATTTGCATTTAACACATCTTTACAAACTGTTTTCCTTAATGTGAAATTTAATAACAATACTGACTTAACTAGTTAATATATAGAATAGTTGCTTCAATAAGTGTATTTATATTAGTTAAGTTAAAGTGCTCATCATTTATAAAGGTCAAATATAAAATGGTTAGGAATTTTATGACTACTATATTGTTTGTTATTAATTGGTAGTAATTTTTTAATTATTTGTTTAAATTATATTAAAAAAACTGTAGATGCATATCTGTAGAAATTATTTCTTGTGATTATTGTTCACCATTATATTGCCATATTATTTTATTCATGCTATAATTGCTTTTTTATCTGCACATTTTAAAGGTTAACATTTTGCTTTTTAATTGTTTGTTTATATTCTATTATTATGTAATATATTTAATAGATTGACTGATTAAACATATTATTCCATTTAATAACATTATATTTCTTTATGTATTTGAATGTTTAAATTTATTTATTTCTAAGTCATTTTATGCTATGAACATTAAATAATGTTGATTTACTTCTGATATATTATTCATTTCTTGTTCATATTTTTAATGACCAAAAATTTTGTTCAGAATTTTCTATGCCTTGAATTCATTTTCATAAAAAATGTTATAATTAATAACCTTATTTGTTTATTTATACAAAATTCATTATTATTTGATAATTGTTGTTGTATACTGATGGACAAGAAGACACATTTCTGGTTATATTAATTATTTTATAATGTATACACTTTAAAACATAATTGCAAGTGTTTATAATGTTATAGTATGTCATTTTATTATGCTACAAATAAAAAAAAAACACTTTTATTATAATTGAAATATTTTGCTAAAACTAGTTAAACATTATATTATAGTGATTTATAGACATTTTTATAAAATTCCTAATGCTTCTTATGTAGACTATTTAAAACCTTTAAAGCTTAACATTTAATAAGATAAACAGTATTTTTACATTTAATTTATATAATAAAATATTTTACATTATTCATAAGATATAATTAAGTAACCAAATGACACATCATTATAATTGCTGCTTGTCTCAGTTGTAGGCTTCACTAAATTAATGGTAACATAT
Source organism: Coelogynopora nodosa (assembly GCA_034780555.1). NCBI lineage: Eukaryota > Metazoa > Platyhelminthes > Proseriata > Coelogynoporidae > Coelogynopora > Coelogynopora nodosa. The sequence continues at coordinate 9,860 of JAUZND010005625.1, forward strand.
TTTAAAATCAGAAAGAATTGCCAAAGTTTAAATAATAATGTCAAGGAACCTTAAAATACCTAGAAAATACAAACAAAATTAAAGCAAAATTTTTTTGGGAAAATCTTAATACTATCACCCTCCAGAGTCCAGACATAAATTTTCTCAATAATATTTTAATAATACTTATGTTTTATTGTCAAATTGTTTACTCTCCTGCCACTCAGATATATAGCAAATGTTTATTCATGAAGTGCTAAATTTATGCCAACATCATTTACCTAGTTCCATATAATATTTATTATCAAACATGCAGATAAATAGATCATGTCTTTTTTACTCTCCTTTTGTTTTTTTATACTATAGGGTATTTACATATTATTTTTTTAGGTTTTAAACAAACAACTTCATTAATTATTATGCACTGTCATGTTTGAAAAATTGTTCACATTTCATTAAAATAATTTTATTTTAAATGAAAACTAATTATATTTGATCTACATTGATGGTCCTTGAGCCAATATATTTTATATGTTAGACAGCTTACTATAGCTTACTTGCAAGTGACTATAATGGTCCATGACCATGGCTAGCAGCTTACTTTTTAAAAGTCAGTTTATTTTATATATCAGCCACTTAGGCTAAGCCAGAATTGTGAACATAATTCAATAATTCCAGGACATATGATATAGGTAATATTTCTTGAGAGGGGCTGCATGGACCCAATTTAAACTTGCCCTTAATAAATACTATAAATACTAATAGTAATAGGGGCAGCCAGAATTGAATAAATAAGTCTGTTAATTAGAGTATTAGATTCATTATTAGCTATTTTTTTAAATTTATGAAATTAAGTTCTATATATTAACAAAATTTTACAAATAATTTTTTTTCTTAAGTTTACATATGATATGTCATATTAAATGAAATATCTGATAGTATATTTGGGAAACCAGAGAAAACGTCCACAGGAGAAAACGTACATAAGAGAAAACGTACACAGGAGAAAACGTACATAGAAAAGAGAAAACGCCCATAAGATAAATTAACTATATATTAAATATAAATTTGGATAAAATTATAAAGGACATACAAAAAATTTAAAATACAGTTTAAACAAATTGGTATAAAATTAAAAATTAATTAATGTAACACCTAAATTAACGGTAATTACAAATTATAGTGGACTAATTTGTTACCCTTATATATATTATAAGATTTTACACATGTTGATATATTCCAATATTTTAAAACACTTTAAAATAAATTAATGGATTAAAT
>JAUZND010005626.1:0-11118 GCA_034780555.1 Coelogynopora nodosa
GTACTATGGTTGGGCCACGGTTGTATCACGCAGCATCATGATAGTATGGTTTTGCGACAGTTGTATCACGCAGCATCATGGTAGTATGGTTGTGACATAGTTGTATCACGCAGCATCATGGTAGTATGGTTGGGCCACGGTTGTATCACGCACCATCATGGTAGTATGGTTGTCACAGTTGTATCACGCACCATCATGCTTATAACTACGTCATATTTAGTTTTCTATGACGTAATGATTTTACACCAGCTGGAATTACGTTTTCTAATAAAAGTAAAATTGAAAATATCAATTTCTTTTTTAAATATAATCGATAATGAAAATATGTTCGAGGGTTCTAAAACGGGAATTAATTGCTACTTGAGAGCGATTCTTCAGGTTTTTTGTTGATATCACTATACAATTCCCTGCATATAGTTGACGAATATAGAAGTCAACTGATGTCCATATCTATAGGTCACATACTTGGTAATTAATTAATTGTAAAATTAGCAAAAGGTCTAATTCACTCTAATTTCCATTAAATGGCTTCTCAAAGATTGAATTATTTGAATGTTTTAAAAATTGTTTTACAATTTCACAAGAATGCATTAACAGATAGTTGTGGCGACTCAATAATATATCTAGAATACAGTAACATTTTTTTAAACAAGCAAAATGTTATTTTTATATTGATTTTTTAAACGTCGATAAATATACCGTGGCATATGCGGTCATTCTTTTTTCAAGCAATTTTATATTTCCCCACAATTATAACGCGAAAAAGAAAATAATATTTCTCACTAATTTTTTGACATTTTTTATTCGTTCAGGCTAATCATTACTTAGATATAAAATAAAATGTTAGATAAAAATGTCATAATAAGTATTTCAGATAATATAAATTTCAGTTAAAAATTCAAAATAAAGAATACATTTAAAATTCCTTTGTTTGGGGATGGGGGCAAAAGTAAATACAACACGAAAAAAAGGGGACAAAATAGTTATTGGTACTTTCGAATAATGTCATCAATGTGTTATAATAAGACATCTTGCTTTTACTATTGTAAAAATATTAATGTTATGTATATACTAAATACCTGAAGCGAAAATTGTTACATTCGAAGTATATTTGATACACAATGCAAACTTAAATTCGTACATTAGCAGATCTAGTGACGGACGATATCTACGATGACGTCATCGGGCTTGATATCTTCATGCAGACGAGCAAGACTATGTCGGCTTCTGTTGATATTCTGGACCAGACGGATTTCGACACCATCAACGATAACCATAATATTAACGTGCGTAATGCTAGAGTGATTACATGTTGGGTGAAAAAATTCTATTTATGCAATTATTAAAAAAATAATAACGTGAAATAAAAATTAAAACTAGTGAATAACAGAAAACTATATAATAATATATATATATATAAAATAAAGGTGTAAGAAAATATAAGTAAAATTATAACGAAGAAGTGTTTTGATATTGTACAATTAAGAAATGTTAGTAAAAATTTATATTTAAAATCGGCAAATTATTTGAATAATATATTGCTATTCATAAACTATTAGTAAGTCAGAACCATAGACTATTAGTGAGTCAGCACCATAGACTATTAGTGAGTCAGCACCATAGGATATTAGTGAGTCTGAACCATAGACTATTAGTGAGTCTGAACCATAGACTATTAGTGAGTCAGAACCATAGACTTGTCGTGAGTCAGAACCATAGACTATTAGTGAGTCAGAACCATAGACTATTGGTGAATCAGAACCATATACTATTAGTGAGTCTGAACCATAGACTATTAGTGAGTCAGAACCATACATAGACTATTAGTGAGTCAGAACCATAGACTATTAGTGAGTCAGAACCATATACTATTAGTGAGTCTGAACCATAGACCATCAGTGAGTCAGAACCATATACTATTAGTGAGTCAGAACCATAGACTATTAGTGAGTCTGAACCATAGACTATTAGTGAGTCTGAACCATAGACTATTAGTGAGTCAGAACCATAGACTATTAGTGAGTCAGAACCATAAACTATTAGTGAGTCAGAACCATAGACTTGTCGTGAGTCAGAACCATAGACTTGTCGTGAGTCAGAACCATAGACTATTAGTGAGTCAGAACCATAGACTATTAATGAGTCAGAACCATAGACTATTAATGAGTCAGAACCATAGACTATTAGTGAGTCAGAACCATAGACTATTAATGAGTCAGAACCTATATTATTTATTAGAGATAACTAATTGAAATCTGCGGTCAGAACAACTACAATTACTTAATAAAAGAGGCGTATCCTATATATTATATATTTTTAAATCAGTAACAATTATAAATATATTTAACAATCTCACTTTGATTACTTAGACATAATTGAATGTTGAATCGTGATGTTTTTTTCAATAAACGTTTCCTTTTATGTGTATACAAGAATGACGAGAAAAAAGTTACTATATACAGTAAATAACAAAGGCATAATCAATACCATTCGGACCATTGAAAAGGGCGGTTAATCTAGGAACAGTAACAATGTAATTTGAATTATATAATTCAAAATTTTCGCAAAAATTGTAGAACTAGATTATGTTCGACTTTAGCATCTATTTTAGAACTATATACTGTAATGGTAGGTGTAAAAGTATATTGTATAGATGTGAAAGACAAACCTAAACATTATATATTTTCGTCTAGTCATTACAAAAAATTCCGAACCATTATCGCTAATAAGGAAAAGGAATAAGTTTAATAATATTATAATATATATTAATACAATATAATAATAATAATAATAATAATAATAATATAATATAATAATAAGGAATAATTTTAACGAAATGAGGGCTGCCTCACTCTTTTCTCTTGGTGAGATTGTCGAGTTTGTGGTTTGTTTTTGACTATCCCTGCTATATGCGGGACAAATAATATACTCAATATACATTAAATGGACCACCTTTTATGTACGTAACATAATATGTATTTTATATATGGTATAATATAATTACAATATAATAAGGTATAATATAAAATACTTATTAAAAGATATTCATTCAACAGTTATTTATCTGTATGTTCGGACAAACAGCACAGTTGTATTTCTCTGAAACGTAAAATTAATGTTCCACTATTATAATACAATAGTTACGAATAAATAATAATATTAATAAATAATACGAATATTTATTATACAAACCGTTACAACTTGAAACGTGAAAACCAAACTAGCCTTTTAAACATAAAGTTATATATATATATAAATAAATAAAAGAAATCACTTCTGAGATATTAATATTTTATATAAAACTCTGCCAAGAAAGCTCAATTTCTACGTAATTTTTATTATCATATTTATCTCATATAATTATCTTTTTACAAACTATTTATTAAAATAGTTTTGCACAATGGCTCAAATTAATACAGTGGAATTTAGATTTTTTGTCAAATTTTCGAAACTTTAAATACTTTCAGTGGCAGAATGTCGCTCTTCGTCAGAGTAATGCATTTTTTAAGCGACAATGAAACAGATACATAGATAATATGAATGATTAGGCTTTGTATAAAACTGCAATAATATATATAACTAAGCGAATATTTATTAAAAAGCACAAAATGCAAAATTAACAATAAATACTGCTATACAAAGAAATCTACAAAAACAGTGTGATATTTTGGATAATTTAAATACACAACTCTTAATGCAACTATTTTACAATATATGTACGAAAAAGAGTGAAAAGGTTATTATGTAACTGTTGCAATTGATTATAGATAATACAAAATTTAAATGAACGATGAACGAAATTAGATAACGAAATATTTTGTTTTAAAAGCCATTTAGTTATTAGTTTTTTTGATTATATTTGTACTGTTAAGCCGGTGTACCACACATTTGTTATACTTTTTAATGAGATGTCAATGAGGTGCGTCAAGATAGACAGTGATTTATCGATTTTATTCTGCATTTGTGAATTGTTAGCTAAATACGTTTATATGCTAAACGTACGTATATCCTTAACACACAGTTCATTTCTAAATGTACAAGTTGGTCTGTATACACTTAAACCAAAAGTACGCATCAATATTGTTTTGATCTATATCACAAAAGTTATTGATAATTATATGCATAACAAATAAACGTATCCCTTTTTTAAGAAGATCAATATAAAATCTGTTTGAGAACAAAATGATTATTATTGTGATTATTAAATTATAATGCAATTACTTATCCATGATAATTAAGAAAAGTGGATGAACAAAGAAAATATGTTTAAATAATTGCATTTAAAATAATTTTTGTATTTTCAGATACTTTGATCATCTTGTTGGCAGCTAATGTCTCGGCCTGATTATGTTATTTAAATGATCTGAATAATTTTTTGTCATTATTTTAATATATTGTATTGTGATTTTAAGGTATATTTATTTTCTTATATTTTCTTATAATATGATATCATTTAGAGGCGAAATTCAACAGGAAGTATAACCGACACATCACAGTCGACTGAATCATCTGATCCGAAAAAGAACAAGAAAAAGAAGAAACATAGCTTTATAAATCTTTTTAAAGTGAGTAAAACCGAAAGTGAAAACGAAAATAACTGTAAAATATTATGTTTAAAAGTGAGATATTACAAAATGAATTAAATGTGTTTTAGTTGAAACATTTGACCTAGACATATTTAGATCTATATACTAAAATTCTAAAAGGACAATTGATTTTGTGATACCAACCAATTTAAATGGAACACTTCCATTCTTTCATTGCCAATGCTAAAATGCCATACCCTGAATGGTAGCTACTTTTTTAAACAAGGAAATTATTTAATTTATATATATATTTATTTATACTTATAAGACTACTTTATATATTACATATACAATATAACATTTAAAACAAATTTTCTACAAAAAAAAGTATTTCGGATTTCATGAGTTGCAAAAGGTGCAGCATCATAACATTTAAAAAAATGATTTAATTTTCAAAATAATTTATAAATATATTTGAATATTAATTGAAATTACATCCTCATGTCGTTCTGTCCTTCATTATAGGTGTTTATGCTTTATACCAATCAATATCTTTCATATGTCTACTTTTTCTTAGCGACATTCCAAACGTCGTAAAAAACCCGTTACAGTGTCCGTAACACCAAACTGTCCAGATGTAAGTTTTTGTTCATTTTTGACATTTATTTTTAAACTGAGCAATTATGATTTCTCGTTCTATAGTCGGTCCAGAATTAAAAAAAAAAATCATCGTGTTCATTAACGCAAAATGATTTTGTGCTGCAAAATATGTTTCAGTTATTTTGTAAGAGCCTGCTTTCAATGTTATCTTTTATTTGGATTTGTAAAATGCTGTTTGTAATTAGAAATAGCTATTTAGTATTTACCATGATATATATATATGAATCATGAACATTTTAAAGATTGATTAGACTTCTTTATTATAATATATTAAGTGCTTCGAAAGTTGTGATACATATTATTTAGAAATTAACTATAACAACAAGTATTTAAAAATAACATTAGTTTTTACTAACTATTTTGAGGTATTTAGCAATTATTATATTTAGACATTTTAGTAATTAATCAAATTAATTTGTTCTGAGCAAACGAATAAATAAATATTTAGCCATCATTTTAAGGGTGTCATAAATATGATCGAGTTTCAAATATTTCTCCCTGTTATATGTTATGACCCTTTTAAATATTTTTAACAAAACATGAAATTACAAAATGCATGAATAACATGATATGTATTTATTTTTCTGTCGATGGAACGCAATATGTGTTGGTAAAAGACAATATTTTTATCATATCGTGTTCCGTAGAGTGAATATTTCCCAAATCGCTCAAATTCCTGGTGTTATTGTATATATTAATATAACATTTTGTTAAATACTTTGATTTCAGGGCGATTCTGATGTTGGTAAATCGAATCATAGTGGAATAAGTAAGTATATTTAATTTTTAGTTAATTTTAAATTTGACTACTTCTTCAGGGAGAGAAGTAATTGCATTTATTTTAATTTGCTGTTAAAAATTCCATTCCTACTGTTAAATATGTGTGTTATGGTCCACCATTATGTTTTTATAAAAGATAACATATAACATTTATTGAATGGTCATATAAGCGGATGGTAGGGCAATAAATAAATACCGTTCATACAAGTAAGCCTTTAATTAAAATTAAAATTAAACTTGATATCATTACAATTTTAAAAGTTTGTACATTCAGCCGATTCACATACTTAAACACTGCAGTTGCAGTATAATATGGTTAATACACAGTCCGGTGTATATCAAGGGGATATGTCACAATATGCCAACGCTGATCATTTCACTTCAGAATTGTTTAATGGACAGGATGTTTACATATTATAATAATTGTGGTATGCCAACTGCTGTGCAGCCATTGTATTTATTATATAGCTGTAGATAATAATCAGGGGGTAGTTGAAGCTTGTGGTGTCGCGACGCTAACTAACCGTGCAAATTGCATCACACGTTAATCAGCCGCACATACTAATATACACCTTATATAGCGAGACAAGTTGCACACGTCTTATTCAAGCAGCCACCTATATTGATTTGGTTGCCGTATACAACACAACACTATTGTGTGATCTATTTAGTATTCAGTAAAATCTGAGTCAGGCGAGCTATTTTAAAGTACGTCGTAGATCGTTCAGTTGTTGACTGCTATGTAGAATGCAGATCTGTAAATGACGTATAGCCTACATCGGTTGTGACTTAAATCCGGAGGAAAAACACGATGATGAAAAACTATTTTCAAGGTCGGCATTGAAACAAGTAGCTACGATAAGCAAACAATTCATATTTTTTAATTAAAAATTTTACAATTCCTTTATTTGTTTATTTCAGAATTATTTAAATGTATGTACGTATTTTGACCATTTTTGTCGACATTTTAAAATCTCTTTTATTTGCTTTTGTTTAAAACTTTGATTATTTTGTTTAAACAAATTTAACTTGTTTATTTTAACTATTTTTGCATTGACGACCTTGAAAAATAGGTAAAATTTCCTCTGGATTTAAGTTATAAACCATATGGCTCGTCTGGTATATGAATACAATAAGTGGAATATCTCAGTGTTGTGGCACGAGTGGAAAAAGATATACAACTGGTAATCCTCAAAATAAACCTGGCGAAACAGAACCACTGGCACCGATCTTCTTCTAAGCGTGGCACGAAGGAGTGGCGAATTTCAGTTCTTACCAAACACGACGGGACGTGTCATATTTTGATGTTTCTCAAACATATTTTTTAGCCTATTTGCATTAAAATAGGTGTATTTCGTCGCGTGGCATCGCGCCTGGTGAGCATAGGCCTTTGTAGGGTGTTCTTAAATGAACTTGTTATGAATAATGGTAAACCCGCGTGATGAACTGAAAGGTGCAATTTAAAATGAGTCTATTAATTTTCTTGAAGACTTATAACTTCGCATCGCGTAAAACAAGTCAATTATTTATAGTGACAATGGTTGTTTGCAAGTTAGATACTTATGATTAACAAACTTTTTAAAATTGTCATAGCACATGTGCATAGTTGGAATTATGTTATCTTTGATTGATAATATTGTTATTTATTTTATTGAATTAAATAATCTTCTGCAGAGTTATCAACTTTTATAAAAGTATTAAAACAGATAGTGACAACTGGTGAGAAATAGTGACGTACTGTAATATTTACAATATGTTACATTTTTAGAAACAATAAGCTTACGCTAATCGACTTTAGAATTCAAGTTATCCTTATAGATAAGCTTCCATTGCTGGAACAAAAATGTCTATGTATTATTTAATATATATAGGAAAACACTTAATTACGATACAATTATTTCAGATGATGATACAGTCAACGGAGACGGAGGGTCCACTGTCAATGAAGAAGAGACGGTAACATAGCTTTATATAGCAGTTTTTCAGATTGTCATAGAAGCGCTGAAGTAACAGTTTAATAGCAAAAATTGTATAAAAATTCTCCGTTAAATACATAATTTCTGTGTTGCATATGTTTCAACACTATCAACTATAAGAATATGATCATAACTTGTTAGATCTGGTCTTCTATAGTGAAGAAAGTATTTGAATGCACATGAAACAGATGTGTACCGCCCGAAATGTTAAAATATAATTATCGTATTGTGCATTTTGTAATAAATAACACATCCATTTAGGCGATGGCAACACCACGCATATAAAGCTTTACTAAATATCAATGTCAGGTAAACACTACGAAGTTCATATAATTATTTACCTAACAATTAATAGTATCCCAAACTTCAAACTACAAAGCCGACAATTTAAAGGTCATCATGCATGTGTGTAGATACTATAATATATCATACAAATGACGCTTGCAGATTTAAACTAATACCTTTGTTTAATTCCACTCCGTTTGACTCAAAGAAGCGTTTGAATAGTAAATGGTAGCTGTCGGAATTGGCGAGTTCTGGCATGATAATAAACATGTAGTATAATAAAATAATAAATATGTAAACTACTCTGTAAAAGCAACTGATCAAAAAGGATAAAATACTAAAGCCGCGTCCACACTATACGATTTCACACAATTTTAGTTGTACAACTAAAAACAAGCGTCCACACTACACGATGAAAAAGTTGTACTACTCTTTTCTGGTCCAATTTTTAAAGTTGTATAAAAATGAACGGATTCTATTTTTGCATACTTTTTTATTTAGTTTTTGTTTGTTTGCTCAAAATATCTAAACTAATTATGGATTGGGACATCCTTATTGCTCTATGTGAGCAAGAACTCGTAATCTGGAACGCAGCTCAAGATGATTACCATTAACAGATTTAAAATATTGATGAATTTTCAAAACGACGGAAATATGTAATTTCAATTTTAATAGAAATATCAGATTAGTTTCAACCTGATTAAATTGTTTTCTATGTATTGTAAAACTTAATTACACATTGCAAAGTTTTTGTATTATTTATCTGGTAAAATGTTTAATATGCCATATATATCAAAATTTAACAACTAAATTACACAGCGAGTGGCCACGGTTTCAGCGATTTGTACGTGTCCAAATTTCTTTATTTTAAAGACTTATCTTTCTGACAGTCAACTGTCTCTAAAAGAAAAACATCTTCTTCAGGACCAACAGTAGTTGGTCAGGTATGAAGAGAATATTTATTTTGATAAATGAAATTTAGTAAATCTAATATCTCTGAACACACTTATTTCCAAACAGGAGAGTAATTGAAAGTCTCTAAGCAGCAGTGACTGAATTCCGCAGGTGTGCTGAAATAATTTTAAAAAGTTTTCAGGATAATTTAGTTATAATTCTCTGAGGATTAATGAAAATTCTCATATTTTTGCGCCCCCTTAGTTTTCAAGAAGGGGTCGTTCAACCCCGTTGACCCCCCTTGCATAATATGGACCTGTGATAGAAGCGATCACACCTGCGCGTCAGGTTTTTCCAGGGAGGATTCCAATTTAAACACCACCTCCGAACTCCCTCTTTTACTTCCCTATTCCTTTATTCTGTTTTCCTCTCTTCCTACTTATTATTTATCTTTATCTAATCCCTCCCTCCTCTTTCTTTTTTCTCTTTTTCCTACTACCCTTTCCCCTTGGCGTTACCAGAGGGGGGGGGGAATCGTTCCCCCCTTTCCCACCCAATGTGCCGGGATTTGGACGCGACTATTATGAAAGGGAACACAAATTAAATTAGCATTAGTAACTTTATAAAGGTTTCTTAAGGATTCTATATAACGGTTTTATCCTCGTTGTGCAGCAAGATGAATACGATGATATTGTCCCAAATGAAACTCAGCGTTCTCAATACCAAAGACTGCTAGAAGAGAGTGCTGCAGCAACCCTTCCAATACCCAGAAAACAGGCTGCTCAGGTGGAAGATAAGGCCGACACAGCACACAAACAGGTAACCTTCTCTTAAAAACGCTAATCATTAGGGTCAATGCCAAAGCGCGACGCGACGCAACGGAGCGGTCGTAATTGAAGTTAATTTAATTAATTTTTTAATTGATTAAGCAAGACGTAACGTGTCATATGTTAATATTTGTACATCATTTATAGCTTATTTGCAGTGAAACATGCATTTCGTCGCGCGGCGTCGCGAAAATGTTGAAATAAATTCACCTTTAGATAGTTTCATCGCATGGCATCGCGTCTTGCTATAATTTTTGAAATAAATTATTCAGTTTACATTTGTTACACATTTTCTACACAGACTTAAACATTTTTAATCCATGAAAAAAGGGATTGAAGTGTACCTTTTTCTGAAAATGGTTGAATGTCAAATGACTGTTATAATATAAATTAATATTTAATTTTTAGATTTTAACCACAAGGCACAATACAGTAGGATGCGGCGAATATATATATTTTAAAATAAAATTAAGGCAAGCATTTATAGTTATGTCAATTATATCATTTACACCTATAACTAATATTAAGAGTACACTAAATTAACAGAACTTTCCTATTGGTTTTTTAAAACTCTTAACTTACTGTAAGTGTATTTCAATTAGTAATCCGATAATATGTGAAACAATTAATATTATTCGGACAAATTAACCATCACTCTTTTCATTTTTAATATTTAAAGAGAAAAATGACTTTTTTTATCCCAAACTATCAATATGAATAACATACTTTAAATATAATTAATTTTTATTTAACTTTTTGCGAAAATTAAAGGTCCATTGTCAATTAAATTGAATCCTCTTCTCATTATGTTTTCCAGATAGGCTCGTCTCGCCACATACAGGCTTTAGGGTATATACAGTTATATGTTATATAAAGCTATTTTACACGATTTTAGTATCAATTTCAATGTCAATGTTTACAGTTGGAACTCATGTTAGTATGTTAGCATGTGCTAAGTTAGTATGTTAATTGTGAGTTAGCCACACGCAGCAAACACCCAGTAATTGTTTGAATAACCGAACACTGTCACACTTTCCCGCATAATGAACTGTGTAGCACAATCATATACGCATATCGTCGTCGTCACCAACTGATGGCTTAGTTTGAAACAACACGCAAAATGAAAATGGCTTTATTTGATTTTTGTCGATTTTTACTTTTTGATAATTT
>JAUZND010005627.1:0-11118 GCA_034780555.1 Coelogynopora nodosa
TGTTGATATGTACCGGAATAGCAAACTTTTAGTATATAACACCAAACCAGACCGAAAGTTGGGATCTAACGGGTTAACAAAGCACCGAACAAAGAGCTTTCTTAAGGGAGTTATCTGATCTAGCCTCGTCCAATTTAGCTTTTAATTCGGTCTCTATGATTGCATTTGCAAATCTTGAGCTGTTAGCGAAATCTAATTGTGGAGGTAATATATTATCGTTGAAAAATAAATGAAGTTCTGTATCTGATATGTCTGCCATGATTAACTAAAACTTCATATCACGTACTAAGCAATTCAACATAGTGAATTGTATTCAGTTGAGTGTTGATATTACGTAACAACCAATAGCTACACATCAACTGTAAACTATGGTATATAGTATAACTGACACAATAATCTCATTAATGATTTTGACCAAAATTATTTGTGAGAAGGTCATACTAACTATTAAATTTATATATCGACTAGGTAACTTATTTGATTTCAAATCAATGTGTTCAAATGGAAACGTCGTCAACTACTTTTTTTTATGAACCGTGATAAAATCAACACAATCATATATTCCGTATTGACGCTATTCTGCTATAAGTTGACAGTATTCCTGTATTCAAATTCTGTCGCCTTTATTCCTTTTCGTGTGTGACATATATTTATTAGTGACTACATTATTCCTTTAAGAAGCTTTTTTGTCTCGGTCATATTTCTTTATGTGCCTTATTTTTGTTACATAATTTTTCTATTCATTTTGAATTGTATATCTTTTCTATATCGACACTATTCTGCCCATCGCTAATATATGTCTTCAAGATGATTCTATAAATAGTAATATTAGCATAATTACTACTTTCAGTATTGAAGAAAAGTTTTATTGTAAAATATTTTAAATGCTATATATAAATGATAAAAACTGAAAAGTACACTAAAAAATTATGACATTAGATTACATCAAATTTGAAATAATTAATGAAAAAATTAGGATATATATCCAGTACCAATAAAATACTTTAAAAATATTATTAATTTATTTTAGCAACACTTATATAATTGCACTTATTTTGGATATTGAGAAAGTATATATGATTTAATAATAAAATAATCAATATATGTATAATTAATGTTTAATTTTAAAATAATTAATTTTGTGCCATGACATATACCTACGACATTTATAAAAAAAATTGCGTATATAGTAAGTTTTCAAACTAAATATTTTTTTATTTTTATTTTACCATTATTTATATAGTTATAAAACAAGTTTTTTCATCTGCAGACTTACAGGATAAATTATGTAGGAGGAACGCCACAAGCATTATAATTGTATTTACGGAGATTATTACTGAAGTATGTCGTCTAACAAAGCTCGCTCATATTAATTTGATTTAATATATTGTTTTTATTTTCGGGACAATTATTATTCATTGGTATGAAAACTGTTTTTGAAAATAATTATGATATTGAAGGAAATATTATAAAACAGTAAAAGATATATGGAAAATAAATATATATAAGTCTTATGTGAATTAAGTAATAATATAATCCTTTTATATGTAATAATATATTAATAGTTCCGGCATAAAATAAATTAATGAAAATAAAATAAATCTAAGTCTGAATAATAGCCACGTGACTATGTTTAATGAATAGTCTAATCTAAATAAACTTTTGAGAGCGATTATAGATTAAAATTTTTATAAAATTAATAATCTGATAACAAATAATTACGCAAGCTAGTATACGCATCACGTGACTAATGAGTCACAGCTATAAATACGATAGTTATGAACAAAAATAATAAGTAAAAGCACTAAGCGCAGAGCCTGTACAAACAGAAAAAAGACTGAGCACTGCCGGTTTCGAGCTATTCAGCTCTTATCAGAAACCCTAGTCTCCCTACTGATGACTGGATTGCAAGTAGTACTTATTAAAACCCGAAACAAATCGTCAAAAAAGCAGTAAATCAAATAATTTTACTTATTATTTATATGCAAATGCCAAATAATTATTTCGGGACATTTTGTTAATATTATAAAAGATGTTACAAATAGCATATTTTCAGGGTATCATTTTGCTCTTGGGATATTATATATATATATATATATATATATTATATACAGCTAGTTTATATATAGGTTTGTATGACACAATACCAATTTGATTAATATTATCAATACTACTAGGATTAATTAACCTTTGCTCTGTAGTGATGATAGGAAATGAACTGAAATTTGTATGCTAGATTTGGTTAGATTCCATTAAATGAACCTTCCTATAATAATGACATGTATTTCAACTATAATTATACTATTTAATTAGTAGTTTTTTAACAATTCAATTATAATTATAAATAATTTTTTTTTACAGAAAATGTTTTTATGAGATCGAGAACAAAATATTATATTTTGTTTAAATGTTTCAAAACATATTTTTATTTAAATTCCATAGAAACAAAACTTTCGCTTGCTGTAAGATCTGAATAGTACACTTTATAAATAGTATTCCTTATAGACAATGACCTCCCCTTATCGTGATCTCGTATCACCATCAGATGGATTACCACCAATTAAAGGATTGAGATTATCAAGTGCAAGAGATTTAAAATTGGAAGATCTTGAAACAATTACCCAAAATCCAACTAGCAGCAGAAGATATTTAATTGAAGTAAAATTTCATTTATATTTAGTATTAATTTATAAACTAATCGTAACATATTTTATTCTTATTTATACAAATGTTATTTCATTAACAATAATTTTTTGTCATAAATACAATAAATATTATTCAGTAAATGTATAAAAAGAATTTAAGTTAATAAAATGAATGCAATTTTTTTTTATCAAAGAATGAATTTTACATTATGAGGTTAAGGATGCATAATAATTAAAAATTGCTCTTTAATAAAAACAGTTTTTAATATATAATAATATATTTTATATAATATAAATAATATATTCTTAATACAAATATATACCATTACTATTAGGCATCACCACATAAAATATAATATTTTCAGTAAATATTTTTACCAATTCTCCAAAACCTGCTGATTTTATGTCTGTCTAATGCCATATATATCAGAACTAAATTCTGATTTCAAGAGCAATTCAAAAAAGTTTTAAAACAATTAATATTAGCTTTTATCAGTTTTTTACTTGGCATCAGTGTCAGTATTATTAATGTTTTTAGGTTATTTAAATTCAATTGACAAAAATTATATGAATCCCAAAGCCAAAACAACGCCAAGGGCCAGTTGCTCCAAAGTTGACCTATCCTATTCTAATTTTTTGTCTAAAATAGGATCCTGTTATATTATTTATATTAATGTAAATATAAAATTAAAAATATAAAAAAACTAGTTTTATTTATGTATATTTTATTTATTTTATAATGTAAATATAAAAATATAAAAAAACTAGTTTTATTTATGTAAATATTGTTTTAATTAATTTATTAAATTAATCATTAGTTCAGTCTGGTTAACATAGACATTACAATTAGTAATGAGAATAATCAATTATTAACAATAAAAACAGGTTCTGTTTATTATATATATCATATAATTATTAATGAACATCAATAAAAATTAGATTTTTCAAAGTTTTTGTATATAAATCATTTTATATATATATTTTTAATTAAATTTAATTATATTTGAACACTGGTAACTATATCATGGCAGACACTGGTATAGGTTTATTACCAAATTTTATATGGAAGTCTATGTATCAGGACCAAATAAGTATCCAATAGTCAAAATGGTTAAGATCATATGAATACTATATTATGGGCAGGGCCATAAATAACAATATCTAAAAAAAGTACTTTTGTTGCATTTTGCTGAGACTGATGTTCAAGATGTTTTTGAGACTATTAGTATTAACCAGGCTACTTATGAAGAAAAAGGAGATTATAGGTCACTTTACAATAGGATTAAATTAGATTGGATTCATTGCATAACCAGACATTTTCATGACTGGCACCAGGTATATACTTCTTTGTCTAATGAAATTACTATAATATTTGCTAAGCTTCAATTTAATCATTATTATAAAGTTGTTTTTATAATCTGATTACATTAGATATTTCCATGCCCATCCCATGCATTTCCCAGGAAATAATTGACAGCTGCAGTATAATCTAGATTGTGAGAGTGATTGACCTTAGCATTTTGAACCATTTTAAAATGTTACTTATCCTTTAAAATATAGGTATCTTCTAACCACCTGCTCATTAATTGATTCCCAATTGAATTTACTTTAATATAGCAACTAGATTGGAGTGCCAGTTGTGTTCAAGTGTGATTTTCCATTATGTTCAACCAATTATTTTTACTAATCTTTTTGCAATGGCTGCTGTTTTTTGGCTTTTACATTTATTGCATAATTTATTATACATCTATTATACCTATTTATTGAAATGAATTAGTGAAATGCATATTAATAGTAATAGGCTTATTATTAATTCATTTCATTAAATAGGTATAATAGTTATGTATAATTATTATTTTCTATAAACATTACTTTATAGTTAAAGGAAATGTATCATGTTTTGTTTCAAATCAAAGGAAATAAAATGTACTTTTCATATTTTTCCCTTTTAATTTGCTTAAATTGATAAAATTATTTTTATATTTTATGTGTTGCTAGAAAGTAACATTATACTTAAAATGCAAGTTTTTATTTTAATTTTAAACCATGAAATGAATATGTTATGAAGTCATTTTTGGCAGATATTTATAAAGGTGATAATGAGCTTTTTGAAATATATGAACATAATTCTATTCTAGCACTTAAAGCTAAATGTAAAAAAATTGGATCCCAATGTCATTTTGCTATTTGTTGTTGAACAAAATACAAGTGAAAAGGCTGATGGAATAAGAAGGTTTATAACATTGAATCCTAAAATGATGACTATTATGCCTTTCAAATGGATAATTTGACAAATACAGACTGCCATATTGGTTTTAGTGAGATTCCACTCTGAATATTGGTTGATAGTGGAGAATCAACAAATATAATTGACTGTGAAACATGGGAAATGCTCAAAAGAAAAAAATTCCCATTTGAATCATGGCTAATTGAAGAGAAATTATTTCCATATGGAATTTCAACTCCTTTGCAGGTGATTGGACATTTTAAAACCTCTGTTCAGTGCCCAGATGAGACAGCACAATCTGAATTTCTTGTTTTTCAAGGAAAAGAACACCCTTAATGGGATTAAATACAGCTCAGAAACTGAAGTTGATAAAGATGTCAGTCAATCAAGTCAACAGTTCAAAGCCATTCCCAAAAATTAAAAATGCTTCAATTCAATTTCATTTTGATGAATCTGTCATTCCAGTAACACAGCCTCCAAAAAGGATACCATTTACATATTACATAAAAAAGTGGAAGAAAAGGTACAACAGTTACTAGATACAGACATCATTGAAGAAGTGAAAGGTCCTACAACATGGGTGAGTCCAGTGGCCATTGTGAACAAACCTGATAATGATATCAGAATGTGTGTAAACATGAAATCAGCGAACAAAGAAATATTAAGAGAGATAATTCAAATACCCACAATGGATGAAGTGCTAGAAAAGATAACTGGAAGCAAATGGTTTGGTAAAATATATCTTAAATGGGGATACCATCAGCTAGAATTGGATGAAAATTCAAGAAATAATGCAACCTTTGCAATTCATTGCGGAACATACTGCTACAAGCGTTTCTTATTTGGAATCTCATCAGCACCAGAGGTGAATCAGAAAACCATAAAAAATGTAATAAAAAATTGTGAAGGGACCATAAACATTACAGATAATATTTTAGTCTATGCTGACAATGAACAAAATCTAGAAGAAAGAATGAAAGTTCTATTCAAAACTCTGGAAGAAAATCTTTTGATGATATACAAAGAGAAAAGCATCTTCAAAGCTTAGAAGCTGATTTTTTTGGACATACTCTTTCTGCACTAGGAATTGAGCCTACAGAAGAGAAAACAGCAGTAATCAAGAATGCAAGACAGCCCACAACTGTGACTGAGACAAGAAGCTTCATGGGCTTAGTGAATTTTTGTGGCAGATATATTCCAAAATTATCTACTATTCCAGAACCTTTAATGGTGCTAACACACCACAATGCAAAGTAAATTGGATTTCCAAGGTGAAAATCACACTGATGTTAACAATGGTCTTGATGTCAGGAGAAGATCTACCAGAACAAAAATACAACCTAAGAATTTGGATCAATATAAATTTTTAATTTTCCAGTGATCTATTTGTGTATTTTGGAAGTTAAACTTTTCCAATAATCTATTTGTGTATTTCGGATGTTAAACGTTTCTGATGATCTATTTATGTATTTAGGATGTTAAACTTTTCCAATGATCTATTTGAGTATTTACTATGTTATTTTCATGATTACATCTTTTAGAAAGAAAGTAGGAAAGGGATTGTGATGTTGTTTATATTAAGGTAAATACAAAGGTGTATCAAAAGATATAATAAAAACTCGTTTCATTTATGCAAATATTGTTCTGATTGTTTTATTAAATTAGTCATTAGTTTAATCTGGCTGACATAGACATTATAGATCCTACTTAGGATAATTGCATGTTGTACCAAATTGTCTTAACTTAGGTCAGAAATTATAGTTATGTCAATGACAATAATCAAATATTATATAAAAATATGTCTAAGATTATTCATATGATATATATAATATGTTCATACTTTATTTAATTAAATTATTTTATTAGATAAATAAATATATGAGATATAGAGGTGTAGGCTATTAGATTTTCCAAATAACTCATATTTACTACCACTGCTTATTTCCAGAATATGGGAATTGCTATATTTTGAAATGATAAATAATTTATGTAAACTTCAACAAATGGACAATGATATACAATGTTTGCAACTAAATGATAAAATCTATAGGCCATACTTTAATCTAAATATCTATAATGATTTTAAATTATTTGAAAATTTTCAATTTGGACGAACATCATTGATTGATTTAGTTAATATTCTAGAGCCAACTTACATCACAAGAAGGATGATACAACCAAATACATTGATCATCACATTGTTTAGTTGAACAATTATTCTGTTTGTGGAAAAGGCACAGGTCATGACATAAAACTGGACTTCATTGTAGTTCAATAAAAGCAGATCATATTATCATGGCATAAGCCATTTTACACATTTTTGCTGTGATTCGAGGAGAACCCAATCCTTAAGGTGACAATGATGCAGATGATATGGACCAAGAGAATGCACGATTGGATGGAATTGTGGATAATGTGGATGGACATGCTGTTGGAACAGCATATATTATAGGCTATTAAATAACTTTTGTAGTTAATGTCTTTTATTTGATTATTATTATTATTATACAACAGTATTCAATATCATTTCAATCTGTTGGTATTCATTTTTCAATTATTTTTCTGTGATATATGATGCTGAATGTTTATATATTATAATTAAATTTATGTTTAATGAAGAAATAATATTGATTGTAACACTATTTAAAATTGCATAATTGACTTAGGATAAGGGTATCTGTCATAATTTATTGCTTAAGTTAGGTAGAAATAGATGGCATAATTATATATATTCATGCAACCCAATTATGTATAATTTTTTTGTTTTAAGTTAGGATTCCAGACAAACAAAATATGTAACAGTTTTCTTCTTAGGTATATTCTAATTAATGTTTTTATAATAAATAATACACATTATTAATAAATTACTTATAATTTCTTTAAAATCTAAAATATTTTTAAATATAGAACTAAAAATGTAATACTGAAATATATTTATATATATATAAATTAATATTAATAATTTTATATAATTTTTTTATATATATTGCTAAAAATAATGTTTATATTATTTAAATATTCATTATAGATATAGTAATAGTTTTAATTTGAAAGTTATCTATCTTTATAATAAAAAAATACATTATTAGAATGTTTTGTAATAATAATATTTTTTTAATTTAAAGGTATATCATAAATAAATTTAATTTCTATTTCATATACCATTTAAATAATATTTATAAAAAGCCCAATATATTATTTAAAAAAATGTTAGTACTTATTGTAAAGTTTAAAATGAGATATCTCTTCATAGAGAAAGAAGCACAATTTATATACAGTTTTGGTAGTGAAAACTGTTCTAATTTTGTCATTGAGATCAGTAGCAAGGGAAGCTTTAGTAATAGAACATTATTGTTTGTTAGCAATGAAAAATACTTGAAGTAGGTAATGGGATCAGGTGTATTAGAAGTAATTGTGAAGGAATTACTGAATGACCATTTTTGATAAAAACAGAACTAGTATATCAAACTAGTATTATCTTAAAAAGTTAACATAATTTATTCAAGCTTGATTTCATTTAAATTAGATGACTTATCACTAGAAAACAAAAAACAATTTAGTACCTTTCTTTGTCTAAAAATAGCAAACTGCTATTGAATTGTTCTTCAAATGTAAATTTAATTCAAGGATGAATATTATTACCTAGATGTAAAAGAGATCCAGAATCACATGCAAAAGCACAAATATATCGTAAATATAATGTCTCCAGTAGGTAATATCATTGGAGCTGTTCAAGATTTGACTTCCACAAAGTCCATGAAAATAATGGCTAATGGTAGTGCAATACACTGTTATATAATTTTTACTGGAACTATTAGTCGCTTCTAACAATTTTTGTAATAGACTTGTCATTGAGGCCATGTATATTCCTTCTCAAGCATAAACTTATTAACAGCTGTATTGGCTCTTCTTTTGTGTCTTATGCCCTATTATCCTAAATTCAGTTTTTGTGCTCTGACCAATATGGTTTCAGTAGTTGCTTGTGCATTGATTTTTTTATATTTTGTTACTTAATACCTTTATGTACATCTTGTTGTTACATTATCAGACACTTAAAGCCCAAGGCGAAATGTCATGTCATTTATAGTTACATACCCTATAAAGAGTTTCCATGCACATTTTCTTGTTTTTATGCTGAATTTAATTAAATGTAACTATTTTATCAATCTTATATTAGAATAAAATTTATAATTATTCCATTTAAGTAAGCAGACAAATTATTTTATATGTTAAACAATTTAAATTAAATAATGGCAAGGTAATGAAATTGTTATATGTCACATGTATAAAAAATAACCCTTTAATACTTAGTTTACAATATGTACAGGATGTTATGGGTCTTTGAAACAAGTTGCTTTATGGTTTCATGATATTATATTATTTAATTTGTCTATCCTAGATTAATTAAAAAAATGTTGTACATAATTTTCTTATTTTGATTATAATATATATTTTAAATGTAGTATTTTGAATATTGTTTATATATGTTAAGGATTTCTTACGAATTGAACTTATTTTGTTGGTAAATAGATGCTGTAAAACCATGATTTATTAATAAACAGAATAATTAAAGACTGCTGTAACCTACCATTCATCATAGCTAAATACATCTAACATTTAATTTTTTCTAATTAATTGTGATAAAGTCAGCACATTTGTTTTATTTGATAACATTATTTATTGTTTTATTAAAACTAACTAAAAATAATTATCTGATTAAATGTGTAATTAGGTTTTTCAGAATTTTATATACATTTGGACATTTATGTGTAATTTATCCAATTTAATTATAGTGACATAAGATAACATTTTAATCTTTAGCCTTATGAATCACTTAACAATTCCCTTTTCCAATGTCGTTTCTTTATATATGTTTTCAGCTTCAAGAGCAATTAAAATCATATAGAGAAGAAACACGGAAGAAGGATGAACTTATTCAAAAATTGGCTAGGTAAATATTTATTTTATATAGTTAAATAACTTTTAGTTGCTACTATATATTATAGTTATATTACAATATTATTAAAAAAGTGTAAATTATACTACGGTTTTATGTTATAGTTTTATAAATTTGTTATATCGTCTGTCTTTACAATATTATATTTATACCTTCACTGAAGCATGGAAATCAAGACAGGTTCTGGTAGAGCTCTAGATTCTTCAATTGGTGCTGGAATATCTGTTCAGAATGCGAAGGGGGAATTAGCTGCTATGCAAGTGAAAGTAGACACACTCACAACCCGGGTATGTTGATACTTTTGACAAAGTACGATTATATCAATTCAATTGTTGTTTCTTTTGTCATGTTTGATTACGTATTACACATTAAGGTAAAAATAAATGGTTTATTTATATTTAATTTTCAGTTTGCCTGTTATTTGATTGATTCTATTAAATACAATTATAATAATAACGAATCGTTATGTATGGTGGATACTTATAATAATAAAATATAGAACGTAAAGTACATTTCAAGTAGTCGTCAATTTATGGAGATATCCCGTTTAACAATTTAGTTTCCATTGGTTGGTTTTTTGTATACATTAATGGTAGAAATCATTTGGAAATTTAAATAATTACATTTTAATTGAATGACTCATCACACTCTTATCCCTGTAATTTTAATGTCGTAATTTGATTTATTTTAATCTGAAACTTTCATATAAAAGTGAATATTGTAATATAAATACGTATTTATACGGATATACTGAGTCTTACGAACACGCGTATTATTTTCTCGGACACGACACAAATTATATCACACATAAAACAAAATCTTTGGAATTTATATCGAAATTATTCAGAAATTCAGCAATTCAGTAATTATAAAAAAATAGTGAAATAAAATATGAAGCACTAAAATTGTAATGATAATGCTCTTAATCTAAGAAACATATTTTTACCGGCACTATATAAATATTGTCAATCTTTATTATCATTAGCTCCGTGAGCGGCAGGTCGAAATCGAAACCAAGGAGGAAAGTAATGTGACCCTCAAACGTGAGAACGAGATGTTGCGGGAGGATAATGCTCGGATGACCACAGTCACCAACAACTTAAATCAACAGTTGCGGGACCAGGAGCTTCAGCAGGACACCTTCGATTCTCTGAAGACGCGGAATGAATATGCCCTACTTACGCTGCAGAAGGAGCTTAGGGAGGCCCAGGAAAAGATCATAGATTTGGAGGGGCGCATTGGGTAAACCTGAGTTATTAGTAGGGAAGGAGGACCTCGACGCCACCCCC
>JAUZND010005628.1:0-11118 GCA_034780555.1 Coelogynopora nodosa
AGAGTCTTGTGGAGAATATGGACACTTGTAGGCCAGGGGACCAATTGAGTAGAGTCTTGTGGAGAATATGGACACTGTTGGGGACCAATTGAGTGGAGTCTTTTGGTTTTGTCATAGTAACTATACATAGTAACATAGTCATCGGATAAAATAAACCCACTTTCTACTTTTTGTTTTTCTTCCTAGTTATGCTTCTTCTATATGTTCGATATTTTATTATTCAGTGAATATTACTAATTTTTGGCTATGTGTTAAAGTATTATAAACTGTATTAAAAATAAGTATTGTAATTATTTTATCTACCAAAATATGAGTGAAACACAAATCTTTCAAACTCCATTGATTTTTTTGCTTTTTCTACTCCTTTTAATGAGTCCAACATTTATTGTTTCATTTCTTTGATACTATTAACCTAAGACACTAACTTTATACCTCTCAGACTAAACTTATATTATTATAAATTAGATAATAAATTAGTCTGTCATTTTCAGATCTGCAGATTTATGAATAACGTTATATTACGTTTTTTCTAGAAGTACATAAATTGTGTAATTTGGCAGTGTTTCATTGGTTCAGTGTTTCATTGGTCATAATCTTGGTTAGAGTATGTGGCAGGTAACTATTCATCCGTATCCAAGATATATGAAATGTATTCTAACAATAAATGTTAAACATACAAAATGTTCAAGTTGTATCGCTTTGGCCATGAATATTCTTGTTGAATGTAATCTAGTTAGCAACTTAAATCTCGAAACTTATTTTTGAATTTAATGGAAATTTCACTGAATTTTCGTACTATATTGTATTTTCGTTACAATGAGGAAGGAGCTATTTTGCTCTTTTACTTTTTTCAATTATACCGAAAAATTATAAAAAATAGTTTTTATTTTGTCCAATCACAACGAATAATTATAAAAAATTATTAATTTGGAGCTGACAAATACTTACTTGGGTAGTAAATTAATTCATTGGTACAACAAGTGATTTATTACTGCAGAATGTTCACATCTATTCTAAACGTCCACCCAATTCACGATTTCTTTAGATATTTTAATTTTAGAACACAAAACTGCTTCCACTATCAGTCTTATTTTTAAAGATTCTCGATGGAGATGTAACTCTCGCTCAAAAACGGAAATATATCTTATTAAAATTTCAAAGCGATTCATATTGATTTTTCTTCCGTTACAGTTGTTGTCGGTGTAATACATAGATTTAAGTTATTTTGTATTTTTATTTATCAAATATTTACATTTCTTAAACAAATTTAGAAATATTTATATCCGTGAAATATAATAGATTTCTTGAGCTTATCTATTACAATCATGTGTTTCCAACAAAAAAAATATTTGTTTTGAAAAAGCAATTTTATTTTTCTGGTGGTAAAAACGGAATGCAGTGGCATAAAATTCGTTGAAATTTCACTCAAATTTAAGAGTTATTTTTTAGCGTTACCTTTCTTAACAAACCATAATACATCCCCACAGAACCAATGTGCTTCAGTTAGAATCTGTTGCCTTGAACGATCAAGCCAGTATAGTTTATATCGGTGCATCAGCGGTATTAACCCTCCAATCCTGACCTCCCACAACAGTGATGCGCAAGTCCCGCCAACTCCGTCTTCTCGACTCTCGTGCAGCCTGCAATCTTGGACTGGTGTTGGGCTGCATCAAGACCCCAATAGAGGACCTCGTGGGTCACATCCAGACGATGGAGGGGGGCGCCACTCTGTCCCCCCCTCTGGTGGAACAGATGATCAAGTACCTCCCGGACATGGGCAAACTGGCCAAGTTCTCAGCGCTCACTCCCGATTACCAGGTGCTGCTTCTTGTGACTTCTGTGGATGTGGTTATAAGGCGGAGATTTAGTATCGTGTTTCTTGCGTGGTTTTTGTGAGTAATTTTGTATAAATGTCGAGCATACATTCACACGATTGCCCAACAGGACCTGGCACGACCAGAACAACTTTGCTGCCTCCTCGCCAGCGTGAAGAACCTCTCAGCTCGCCTCAATGCGCTCATTTTCCGCGCCCGATTCCCCGAGATTCTGGAGGAGGTGAAGCCAGACATTGTGGCGGCGACAGAGGCTCTACGGGAGATACAGACCAGCCGCAAATTGGCCCGGCTCCTAGAGGTGGTGCTGTTGCTAGGAAACCTGCTCAACACCGGCTCGAGGAATGGTCAGGCGGTGGGCTTCGAGTTGGGCTTCCTGGTGAAGCTGGCGGGGACCAAGGATCGGGCCAATTCACGCTCTCTGGTCCACTTCTTGGCGGAGCATGTGGAGCGAAGGTGTCCCGAACTGCTCGACTGTTTGGAGGAGGTGGGTGTGCCCTGTTGCCACGGGTTGTACATGGTTCTGTTGTGTTGATTGTCGTCATTCGTGATGTTGAGAGAGGTTATTTTATTTTATTTTGTATATATTATATTATATTTAAAACTTAATTTTACAGCGTAAAACAATAGTTAATATTGTATTTATTTTTAAACAGTTACTATCAATTATTATAATCACTGAGCTCGTTTATTAACAGTGTTTTGAACTTCTTCATAATGTAGCAGATATAGTGATATCTTTGCATTAGTATAGAAAATATACAACTCTATGTGAAATATATTTAAGTTCACCTTTTTAGCTTTCGAATGGTGTTAAATACCCTTAAAATACCAATTAATAACAATTTATTATATAAAATGAAGCCAACATTTTTTCCACGGCTACTTGAGTTATGTACATTTTTCCACAAATATTAATATTATCATGATTAGCACCTGTATGCCGGAGAATTCCCTCGATCCGGCATAATCTTCACCTGAGTTGGTTCAAAGCTCCTCTGACCCCTCCGCTAGATCAACTACCTGGACCGGGCACGTCAGGTATCGGAGGAGTCGGTGATGGAGTCAGTGGAGCGGGCCGGCCAGATGACACGCCGGCTTGAGCAGGACCTGGCAACCGCGCGAAAGACGGGTGACGAAGTGTTCGTGCGCCGGGTGGGGGACGTTGCTCTGTCGGCACGCAATCAGACGGATGTTGTGGTGAAGATGGCGGGGAAGATGGCGGACTCGTTCACTCAGGTGGGCCCACTGCAGTATTCTACGTGGGTCATACGCAGTCTTTAAAAGTTTTTAAAATTTAATAAGGTGTATTTAGTCTAGAAAAAAGCCTTTAATTAAAAAAAAAATTAAATAAATTAAATTTTTGTAATAAATATCAACAATGTGCTGCGTGCAGAAGTTCTTCATTGTCTCAATATTGTTGAGACTCCCAGCCCATTTAATAGTAGCAAAAATGCAGAAAAGCTGAATAGTCTTGTGTTTACTGACTCAGAAATAGCAACACAGTTTCAGTCTGGGGCATGCAAATGTGCATTCATGACAACTTTTGGTATTCCAACTTATCTTTACCAAATCCTCATTGCAGCAGTCAAACAGGAGAACAACTATGCTTTACTATTTGATGAATCTTTTAATGGTTCACTGCAATTCATTTAGATGGATGTTGATGTGCGGTATTGGAATGGGAATAAAGTACAGTTAATAGTTTTGAGACTCCTAGGACAATTCCTCCCATTTCCTAGAACAATTCCTCCCATTTCCTAGGACAATTCCTCCCATTTCCTGGGACAATTCCTTCCATTTCCTAGGACACTTCCTCCCATTTCCCAGGACAATTCCTCCCATTTCCTAGGACAATTCCTCCCATTTCCTGGGACAATTCCTCCCATTTCCTAGGACAATTCCTCCCATTTCATATGACAATTTCCTAAAATCTCCAAGAGACGTCTATGGTTGCTCAGCGGGTGGTGTTCAATGGTATTCAATTTTGTGGTGGAGTTCTCAAAGTCCCCCTAACACCCCAGCTGATACAATCAGTCAAATCGGCCTCAAACCATCGGCTAATGGCACTGAGTATTTGATTGAAAACCCTAACCATTGTACATACCTAAATTGTTTACTATATTCCTTCGCTAACATTTAAATAATTAATTTAGTGAGAAACACATTATTTATTATACAAAGCATTATCGACATTTTTTGTTATCTTGTAAAACTGAAGTACCCTGTTATGTACTAACTTTATGTTGTTATTGTTGTTAAAATATAAAGGTGGAGTTGGAATAGCTATATAAGGGGTGGCTATTCAAAAAATATATATTGTTTAATTTTTTTGTTTAAAAATCTCCTGGAATTTCTCTTGGATTTCTCATGGAAATCCTGGGAATCTCCTGGAATTTAAAATTGTCAATGCTGTAGACACTCTGCTAAGAAACAGTTGGATACTAATTAACTCCTGCTCAGACGCGTCTTGCATACCGAAAAAATGTTGTGAAAACTCTTTGAATTTCACTGTTGTTCGTTTTTACAATCACTATGATATTGGTTATAATTTAACTCCGATTATTATTAATGACGTAACATAATTATATTCAATTTGCTCAAATTTTAACCTAAAAATATCTAATAATCACTAATTTATATGATCAATGTATATAATTATACTAATTATCTAAGTTTTGTATAATCTTCATTATGGCCAACTTTTCGGTCAAGAATATAATCGTTTAATTTATTTTATAATAAACACTACATAGCTATCTATGGCTATACAAAAATTGCTATTTTTTGTGTAATCAAATTTAAATATTTCGTAATTTAACTTTCAATCTGGGAAACTCTGTTCATGCATCATAATTATTATTACAATAGTTTACTTCAATTTAAATTAATTTACTTACTATACCAAAATTGCCGAAACTAGTGTCTAAACTTTTTTCAATTAATATTCGCATCTTTGACAATTGATTAATTATTGATTATGCCGCGCTTGAATTTAAGATAAATTTGTAGTGAGTGAAGATATGAATGCCAATTGATTTTTTTTAATTCTAAGTTTTCCTCAGATGTGCTTTTAAACATGTACGCATTTATTGAAAAGTGTAAAGTGTTGACACTGGACCTAATCACCCCGACCCTGGAACGAATGCAGGTGGCCAAGTATCTAGCTTTTGATGCCAAGACTTACTCGATGGAGAGTCTGTTCTCAGATCTCGCCACCTTCAAAGACCAGTTCAAAACGAGTCAAGCCGACAACACGGCTCGTCGTCTGGCCGAGGAACGTCTGCTCAGAGCTCAGGAAGAGAGGCAGCGTCGCCAGCGGGACACTGAAGCGCGCCGATTGGCCATTTCTCGTAGCCAATCACAGGTAATCCCCGCCATGGATCAGATGCATGCTGTCGCAGCTCCATATCTAAGACATGCGCGGCCATGGGTCCATTCTTTAAAAAATAGGCTCCGTTATCTTTAATATATATGTATGTATTTTTTTGTTATAAACAATTAACATAAAATAATTCTTTTAAAACATTTAAAATATCATAAATGTCATTTTGTAGCATTTGAATTTGTATACTTAACTATGAAAATTATTTTTTAAAACCGAAAAACCTATTTTCCAACGGCTTTATGTCACCATCTTCTTCCATATTACAAGGAACTATTTGCTGTGAAATACCATCTATATTCATTGTGCTGCTTCATCACTATCTCAATTGGCTTTCGTCTTCAATATTTTTCTCCGTGATCATGTGTCTCAAACCGGTTACAAAATGCCCATATCGTTCTTGTAATTTTAATGAAATATAATATAATTTTATCCCTTAATAAAATCCTAAACTTTAACTCCATGAAATATCCCCGTTCCAAATTTATAGGTTCTGTATTATCAATACAATTGTGCAACGTTTACCTTCAAAGTATGATCCTCGTATCAAGATATTTTGATATGTTGTAATTATCAGTTTTTAGATTCAGGTGTCGTTTTGCTTCGAATTGTTATTAGTTTATTACGTAATTCACGAATTGGTTTTGCATTATTCATTTACATATTTTACATTTATAAGTTTTCTATTTAATTTTTTTTGTTTTAATTATTTTTAAAGTGTAAGTTACTTTATAGAATATACATTTAGTGCTAATTTGGAGCTATTTCGTGCTACGTTATATTAAATGCATATTATAGAAATCATTGTTTGCGTATTTATCACAATTAATTAATTAGCACATTTTAATGTTGACATAGATTTTGATTATTTTCGTCATGATATATTGGTAGGTTAATAATGATACAGCTATATCTTTTCCATGCTATTAACGTGACTTACTTCTGAATGACCTACTTACTTGACCTACGAATATGACCGTATTTTACCCCCTTTTCACCCTGCCTTGCACTGACAGGAGGAGGAGACGGAGGGAGTGATGGACGCGCTGCTAGTGGCACTTAAGGGCGGAACCCCCTTTTCAGCCGAAAGATCCACCCGTGTTCCACTTCGAGTCACCGGGTCTGAACGTCAGAAACAGCTCTCCAAGTCACGGACCAGAGGGGGGATGCCTGGAGAGGGTGTGTTGGTAGGCCGTCTTCAGTATGATGAGGTTGGGGAGGGGAGGAGTCAAGCTGAGCTCATCCTCGATCGATTGAGGCAGTTGTGAGGCTCTGTTTCCATGGTTACTTAGAGGGCAGTATATGCCAGTACATTTAACCTGCCTTGTATGTTAAAATAATATCAAATTAAGATGTTTTTTATTTTTTTGTAGTTATTCTTCAACACAGGAAAACATACTAATAAGAAACTTTAAATAAACAATTATAATACAAGATATCCTGAATATTTCCCACTAACTCTTATATTATAATTCTAATGGTCTCAATTCTTATTATCAAAATGAGTTCTCTTTCTAATGGAGAATTTAATGCAGAACTTCAATATCTGTTAATTTGTTTTT
Organism: Coelogynopora nodosa; assembly: GCA_034780555.1. NCBI lineage: Eukaryota > Metazoa > Platyhelminthes > Proseriata > Coelogynoporidae > Coelogynopora > Coelogynopora nodosa. The sequence continues at coordinate 6,780 of JAUZND010005628.1, forward strand.
TTAAATTTTATATGTATCACGACGCTTGACACAAAATTAATTCTGGTTTTGCCAGTTTTTGAGAACATACAAAAATCTATAGAAAAGCCTAATGTTACTGAATATTAAATGTTTAATGAGTCTATTTAAAACTTTAACAGTGAAAAAAACTTTTTAAGTGTAACACAATCATTTATGTGTTTTTTATAATTATATGCTTACATTCCTGTAGTAAAGTTAAAAGTTTAAAAACTTTTTCTTCTTTTGTTTATGTCTCTTTACACTTACGATTCGATACGATTCATTTTTTGATCAATGTATCGAAAAATCAATACCACCCACGAAAATCTTATTTACATATTTTAATGAATTATAATGAATGAATGATTAATAACATACATATTATATATATTATTAATAATAGTATTGCATCACCCATCTACTTATCACTGGTAGCCTATCTATTGTAACTAAAACTGAAAATCAATATTATCGACCGTTTGAAGAATCAGGCGTAAATGTATCATGGGCATCATTTATTATCGATAAAGAGTAAAACTGTATTGTTCATATATATATTATATATATAGTTCTCTTCAGAGCCTATGTACACATAACCAAGAAATAAGGCTTAGATTACCGTTGGTCACACCATATCTGCCATAATACTTGAGGAGAATGACTTTCAATGGACGGAAGCATTTTATACCATTTGTAGAGAACTATTAACTTTTATTTTCATAAATATTTTATTGTGATTGATTCACCCCTCTTCACATTATTGGTGACATTTCCATCTGCAGATATGGTTTCATCAAAACAATTTGTAGACCTAATTCCATATGTTCATCATGCCATTCTATCATGTTTAGTATTCTACTAAAAGTTACTTCACTTATAATCATGATTTTAACATTTGCATTTATAGAAATACTTCTCTCTTATTTTCGTGTAAAATTTACAATCTGATACATTTGCATTACACAGATATAGGTTTACAATTATGTGCTTTACAAGTATACAAAACATAATTATTTTTGCATATTTGCATGTTATACTTTACCGATATTTTATATGAATTATCAAATAATAAAGTTCCATCTCACATTAATTATGTAAATGTTTTATTGCTTTGGGTTAGTTACTGTTAGAAAACGAATATTTTTAATTAAACCAATGAAGTAGCGGTATGATATAAAATAGAGTGTATCTATAGAATAACTTATTATTTAGATATTTTTCTCTATAATTAATCAAATAAATTAATTTGGAAAATGTAGGCTATTCATAAATATGTTTGAAGGACTTTTTTTAAATACTACTAGAATGCGACAGTAATAATCTAAAACTATTACAATAATTTGATGTTATTAAATATTCTTTGTGGCCATTAATTTCGACATGCGTAAATAATAAGTATGAAAGATTTCTGACACTATAAAATACAAGTGATTGCAGACACTTGTCAACATCAAGTATTTCGTGAAAAGTAAAAACATATCCAATAAATAATCTACTGTAAAAAGTAATGATTTAAATGTCATACTAGACGAATATGATATTGTAGTTTTTTTTCTAGAACTCTAAATGATAGAAGTCCATATTAAGAAGTTTAACCCTGTGGTATAATAAGCTTAAAATTGAATTAAAAGTTATAAAATTACATTGCGTTATACAAATGACTCGTGTAATTTATTGTATAACATGTACAAATGAGCAGAGAATTTTATTAAATATCTAAAAATAATTATATATCGCTATTATGCACAAGTCTTTGCTCAATATATCGATAAGCTACATTATATTTAGTGTTATGCACGGGTTGACTGGTTGATATGTCAAATCGGAGATTTTTAACAATAGGCTTAATATTAAATCTGAATTGATATTATGTAATAGTTAAAGGCTGTCATAAAATGACGTTAAACAAATAAATTAAGTCCCTCTCCGTAACGATCTCGTCATACAGTTAACCCTGTTAACATTTCTTTGGGTTTGTTGAGTGAAAATGCTCAAATGATGTTATAAATCACTCAATATCGATTAACGAAATAATTAATATAATTTTGGAAACGAAAATAACACTGCATCATTGGTGTATTGTTTTATTTTATTTTAAAAATGTAAGAGGTTTGTTATTTATTTATTTGTATTTATCTATATTTGTTTATATGTTTATTTATTTACACGATTGAATACAATATCCTAATAATTGTTATTCGGGAAATATTAACGTTATATTAATTATAGTAAAAATAGCAACAAACAAAAGTATAAAGTGCTTTGTTATATATAGACTTGTTGCTACATATTACTACATCTTGTCACGCATCGTCACTATTCTACAAACCTTCCTTCCCACCTTTAAGTGTGACTTTATTCTAGGACGTCTTCTTACTAAAATTGTATATAATTTCAAATTTGTACACAATTTGTTTAACTTTAAAATAAATTGAAAAAATTCTGAACTATTCTTTATTAAATAAAATATTATTAATATTATGTGAAAAATACGATTCAGAATAAGGAATAATTAATGGTACAATTCAAAATATATTATTGTAAAATGCCTCTTTGATTTGAAAATTTCAAGACTAGAAAAACCATCAAAATTCAAATATGTTTCTTTCTCAATTAGCATCACTATATATTAGAACTTTAAATCTAAACCGATGTTTAAAATACTTATAAGAAATTAATAAGATATAAACACACCAAATGCTACTATACATTTTTTCATAGTAGTATTTGGGTTTCCTATATATGTTATTCATTTCAATTATGGTACGGGAATTATATTAAGTTGATACTTATATGTATTTGTTTAAATCTATATTAATTTGATTTTGTTTACATTTTTTAACAAAAATTCTGTTTAGTCACTTTTTGAAGAATTAGTCCGATCAATTTAATTATTATACGTACGTTATAATGGCTATAACCTCAGCTGCAGGTTTTATATCTTTATTGGATGATGGAGGACAAGAAGTTCGCGTAAGTTAACAGAATATACTGTTACAATTAGCAAATAATAACTATTACTTTTTAATTAAGATAAATGTGTTATAGTTGTGTTGAAACGTTATGTATATTTGTTAGACATCCAACTGCTGTCAAAATATCCACAATTTTATAATTTTGGCAAACAGAATTACTTACCTGAAATACTTATAGTATACTTACACATTGTCATTAATACTCACAGGGTTACTATTACTAACTCTCACGCATTGAGCATGAGTCTCATGCATTTATAACCAATCTCACGCTCTCACGCTTATAACTACTATAATCTCACGCATACATGGTCCATGATCTAAAATATATTTTTTATCATATTTATATATTTTTCGAGTTTGAAGAGCTAGCTATCAACAAAACATTATTTGTGCTATGCCTATAGTATGAAACTATATATGAACTATATAATGTAAAAATATTAATAGCGCCTAGTGTAAAATAATAAAAATGAACTATAATACATACATGTGGTATACGTAGTTAACAACATAACTAAAAAATATCAATATTTTTTTACCTAATTTATCTGAAATTTATTGCTATTATTAAACAGTAAAAGGTGCATTATGGAGTGTTCTTATTACATCTAATAAGCTTCAATTTGTGTTAAAACCTCGAAAAAATTCATCCCCCTGACCAAGGGCTCCGCCCCTGGACCCCGCTGGGGGCTTTGCCCCCAGACCCCCACTTTGTTGGGTCTTTGGCCCAATAAACTAATCCCCCCCTTAACAAAAACCTGTATCCGCCCCTGATTACAGTGTTCATATTTTTTTTAAATGTCACGCATTGGCTATCCTAAATGTTGGTAACCCTGGTATTGTTTTTTGTGCAACTTGCATAAGTAATATAAAATAATAATGAAATTTTCATATATTTATCATATCTATTTATTCAATTTTTTTAATAATTATTTAAATCAATAATTTCCATAAATGTATAGATCCTATTTTGGGTAATTTTGTATTTCCTGAACTAGCCAGAAAACCTGAACTAGCTGGAACTTTTTTTATTAATAAAAATAAACTCTGAACCACCTGGAATATTAAAGATATCATGTTCATGATCATCTATGCAAAAAATCAACCATATACAGGGGTGGAAAAGTCGCCCCTGTGTCACCTCTAAAGCCACTCACCCGCCGGGCTAGTAGTTTTTTTCTAGACGAAACATATAAGTACTAGACGAAACATCATAAGTGGTATCGTTTACAAATTGTTTACACAGCCGGAGTGAGTCATGGCATCTGTGCTGGCTTGTTATGAAATTATTGTTCAAGGCGCAGTTATAGTGAACCTAGGTAGATACATTTCCTTGCCGTTACTGCATTGTGTGGTTGTAG
>JAUZND010005629.1:0-11118 GCA_034780555.1 Coelogynopora nodosa
AAGCAAATGCTGAAATATAAGAAATGGTTATTTTAATAAACAATTGCTTATAAGCAAATGGTGGGATCATTTTCTTATAAGAAATTGCTTAGTATTATTCATATCGATATAAACAAATGATGTAAAATGACTAGAAAAAGCAACTGCTAGTTTTTATTCATGTATATTTCCCATGAATGCATACGTACTGTGTATTTAGTGCTTTTACTCCAATATTAAACTGTCATTATTTGTTAACATATGGCATATTTTTATTTTTAGACATATTGAAAAGACAATGACGACCGAATTGCCTCTAAATATGATCAAGAGAGGTTGCCAAAAAACAGTCAAAATTAATAAAAAGAAAAGAGAAATGATGAATGATATAATTAAAAATGGTTTCGATAGATCAAAATATGATCCGATAACAGTGGTTCGGTATAAAATTAACGCTAAGTACTTCTACGTCTCAATTGACCACAAGCGTCTCATGGCGGCTAAGCAGCATCAGGTTAATACCGGAAACATTAACATGACTATTCCAAGCATCATAAAAGATAACTTAACCCAGCTAACCGATGACGATAAGAAGCGATTTCGTTTGGGAGATAACAAAGTAACGTGGGGGAAAATCGTCAATCGTCGCGCTAACGACAGAAGGAACCGTCAATACCCTAAGTCCACCGAAACTCCAGGCTTTCATTTTAGTGGGGAGGGGCTTTGGTATTTCATCTTTTCTAGTACTAAAGTCAACCAAAAATTGACAATTGCGTCCTCAAGTTAGTCCTTGTGAATTGAAACATTATATTTAATTATAATCTACTTAATATTTTTTACATTGATTTATAATTACCATGTTTTGTAAGACTTGTAATTAAGTGTGAATTATTATAGTTATAAAGAAATCCATATGGTACATATAATTTATACATATTTTTGTAATTGAACAAAATTATGTTTGTAAAAATATATATGAAAAGGCTGTATTGTATTGGGGATTTTTTCTGTATTTTCTTTAAATAAATATTATCAACAAAGTCTGCTAATAAAGGCAAATTTTTCTGTTGTCCGAAATATAATTTCATAAAATAAATCAAAAGTACACCGTTTCATTGCTTTTATTTTATTTTTTGAATTCCCAGATGTTCAATGATAATTAATTGTTTAATTTTTTGCGTTTATTGACACTCATCCGGTCAAGACTTTTCACATCCTTATCCGGTCAACATGCTACATCTTGTATGCTATTTTATATAGTGCAGTATTATGTAACTACACTGTAATAGTAAAGCTAATTAAAAACTATAATTTAAATACCATGTAACAGGTCTTCTTTTATTACAAAACTGTTTAAAAATGCATACGAATGGTATACAAAATGTACAGTATCGACGATTATTGTACTAAGAATGCACGCAGAGAAGTCGATAATCTGATACTGTTTCATTTTACTTTTATATAGGTATCACAGTCACTGTCGAATCTCAAGTAACGAATTATAAAATAAGAACTTGAATCTGTATACTTGAACATTGTAGCTATGTGAAAAGGTATTCTGTCTGTTTTGTCCCATAAATCATTTACATAGTTGAAATTATCTCGATCATGTCCAGCTCCTATTAGAATAGTTAAACCTGCTGAAATTTCATCACAGGTAAACTCCTTTGATATTCGTTTATCGTTGTATTATTCGAATTATATCCCCCGAAATGATAGATTGAATGCATCTTTCGGGGTTCTTGGATTTACAAAAGGTCGATCTTGTTCCCGCAGTAAATTTCGATTTCTGTCTCTGTTTTGAAATTGACGATCAGAATATTGGATAGCATTAGGTGACAGTATAGTTGTGCCCACCATCAACGTATCCCTATTATTTATTCTTTACTATTAATATAATTTGTTCCTTTCTGTAAATTGTTCTGCCAGTTCTCTATTGAGTTTGGAACAATGGATTTATAGGCTGTTACAAAATGTAACATGTTAACTGTCTATGTATAAAAGTTTGTGTATATCTTTATAATAATTAAATATTATAAAATCTTGCAATAAAATACTACTGAATAAAACATTAATTGTCAGAAAAATTCAACTTTGCTACTCGTTAGTAACTTGCAAATATATGAGCAAATGCTGGTATAGATTGACTTTTATTCATAACTATTTAAGCAAATGCTGAAATATAAGCAAATTGTAGTATCAATTTCTTATAAGCAATTGCTTATTATTATTCATATAGATATAAGCAAATGGTGTAAAAATGACTAGAAAAAGCAATTGCTCGTTTTTATTCATGTATATTTCCCATGAAGCAAAATGCATACGCACTGTGTATTTAGTGCTTTTACTCCAATATTAAATTGTTATTATTTGTTAACTTTTGCATATCATTTTATCATAAAGGTATGACATATTTTTTTATTTTTAGACATATTGAAAATACAATGAAAGACGAATTGTATGTAAATGAGATCAAGAGATGTTGCCAAAAAACAATCTTCGTTGATAAAGGGGGAAAAAAAATGATGAAAGATATAATAAAAAATGGTTTCAATAGATCAAAATATGATCCGATAACAGTGGTTCGGTATAAAATTAACGCTAAGTACGTCTACGTCTCAATTGACCACAAGCGTCTCATGGCAGCTAAGCAGCATCAGATTAATAACGGAGACTCTCGCATGACTATTCGAAGCATCATAAAAAATAAATTCTCCCCGCTAAACTTCCACGAGAAGAAGCGATTTCATTTGAGTGTTCACCTCGATGCAACGTGGGAGGATGTTGTCAATCGTCGCGCTAACGACAAAAGGAATCGTTTTTCCCCTAAAATCACCAAAAATCCAGGCTTTCATTTTAGTTCGAAAAAATTCGGTAAAAATTTTTGGTATTTTATCCTTTCTAATACTGAAGTCGACCAAATATGGATAATTGCGTCCTCAAGTTAGTCCTTGTGAATTTAAACATTTTATTTAATTATAATTTACTTAATATTTTTTACAGGGATTTATAATTATCATGTTTTGCAAGACTTGTAATTAAGTATGAATTATTATAGTTGTAAAGAAATCAATATGGTACATATAATTTATACATATTTTTGTATTTGAACAAAATTATATATTAAAGGCTTCTTATATTTAAAGATTTTTTTTGTATTTCTTCAAATAAATATTATCAATAAAGTCTGCTAATAAAGATAAATTTGACGGGTTAGTATTAAAAAAAGAAGTATTTTTCAAATTATATCCCCCGATATAAGAGATTGCATGCATCCTTTCGGGTTTCTTGGATTTCACAAGAGGTCGATCTTACTTGTTCCCGTAGTAAATTTCTGTCTCTGTTTTGAAATTGACGATCAGAATATTGGATAGCATTAGGTGACGGTAGTTGTGCCCCACCATAAACTTATCCCTATTATTTATTCTTTAGTATTAATATAATTTGTTCCTTTCTGTAAATTGTTCTGCCAGTTCTCTATTGAGTTTGGAACAATGGATATATAGGCTGTTTCAAAATGTAACATGTTGACCGTCTATGTATAAAAGTTTGTGTATATCATTATAATAATTAAATATTATAAAATACTTGCAATAAAATACTACTGAATAAAACATTAATCATCAGAAAAATTCTGCTTTGTATGTTCATATTTGGTAATTGTATTCAAAGACCTTTTTGTATACTTTAGTTACAAAATGTAACATGTTGACCGGATAAGGCGTTAAAGAAATAATCGCTATATTAAACTTTTTCTTTTTAACAAATTTTTTTTCTCTCAAAGAAATTGTTTATTTTTCGACATATTTGTTGTAAAAGTGGGTAAGTGAATATTGTAATTGCAGGGATATTTAATAATGTCATTATAACTGCAATTGAAGCTAAGTCAAATCGCTTTAAAAGTTGAAAATTGTAGTGAAATAGTTAAACTGTAAGTGTAAACTGTAAGTTAAACTGTCGCTGACTGATAAATAAACAATTAATTGTATATTCATATTACCTTAAATAAATTTAATTTAACGTGTGTTTTATATCAATTTATTACATATATTAAACGTGTATTTTACAATATATACTCGTTTGGAAATGTGCTTTGCAGAACCATAATTAGTAGTTTGTATTAATAATTATTACCAAACCGGTTATAAGACCACCGCAAAATTTAACGCGCAAATAATGTTCATATTTTATTTATAGCGAATATGTAATAATTTGTCTAATCTTTGCCAATTGCCTTCACCATGCAGACATAAATAATTTTTATAATATTGTATTAATTTGACTCATTTAATTAAGTTATTTATTACAACATTTCAACAGTTACAAAATTTCAAATTGATACAACAATAAAAAAATTATTTAGTAAATAGATTTAGTTTATATTATAAAACTGATAAATTCATAAACAACAGGTAATCAAGATTTGATAAAGATTTTTCTTAAAAGATAAATGCTTACGTTATTGAAATTATAAGGTTTTACGGGTACGTATAACGAAATAATTCTTTGTTTCATTATCGCTTTAGATAAATAGGCTACATAAAATTGACTAAATAAAAGCAAAATTTTTATATTACTTAATTAATATTTCACTTCAAAAATTTAATACAATTATTATCTGCCATATTCGATTAACAATAATTGTGTAATATTAAGCATACTTATTAGTATAATAATTTAGTATGAAGTAGATTAGAAAGGTTAATATATTTTCTCTATAAATAATAGTCCGAAATTTAATATAAATATATAAAACTACACATAAGTGAATGAATATTATTTATAATTTCATGTTTTTAACGAACTGGATATCATTGCACCTAAATTAGGTTATAAAACAACATATATATACAATATAACAATTAAAACTGGGAAGTATTTACCGCCTGTCAAATATATAACTCTGGACTCCTTAAACAAAAAACAAAGGCGCGAATATTGTAAGTCATTAATTTTTTTCAATAAAAATCTATACCTAGCATTTTACAATCGCGTTATCGCGAACTGCATCCAACTTGCCGATAGTAGTGTTGAAAAAGACGTGTTTACCAAATATGACATTGATTAGAATATATCGATCATTCAGATTACAATATATTTCGCTCTTACCATTATATGCATTCTAATTTATAACCATTTCTGCTTATTACGTAACGAAATGAGTGTGATTTAGCATACGAATTGTATTCATTATAACGTGATGAGGTGTATGTTTAATAAATTATGCAATCATTTTACACTATATATATATTGAAATGATCGAATTACGAATATTCATTTTTCAACAAAGAAATGGCCCTGGAAAGACCACGTCGTCGGCAAGTCAACAATGAAAATCGCCAATGCTGATGGTTGATTAAGTATACTTCGATCTTCAGCAGCAAACATTTGATCATAACAGGTACCAAATATTTATTGACCACCTAATCAATGTCGAAGCTGCTCCGCGCTTTTCAGGTCCGGTAGTCATCGTACATTATGGAGCAAGACCGCACCTCAACACTACTATACCACCTGAGCGTGAAGATAATTTTTTTATTCGTACCCTATCCCACTACAGTCCCTTTTTGAACCCGGTGGAACAAGCCAACAGCTGTTTAAAAGCAGATATCAGTAGACAATTGACTACGAGACCTGAGTACGGTATAAAAAACGAGTTGCTCAAGGTTTAACACAAGAACAGTGGCGTTCAAGAATTCTGATGAGACTGGGCAATAAAGATATCAAGGAAATTACTCAACCTAAGTGCACAAACTGGTGTCTGCGAGTCAATCGTTTCATTCCACAGAGTTTTGCAAGACAAGATATTGATGGCTGAAGATTTTTTAAAAGAGATTTTTGTTATGATTATAATATTTGTTAAATTGATAAATAGTTTTGGTAATTTGATCGATACTTTTTATTAAATGTTAAATAAATGTATGCTTTAATTTAAACTCTCCGGTAACGTGATTGTTTGTCCTGGCAAGTTGGATGCAGTTCGCGGTAACGATAGATTGCAAAATACTATACATTGTTTACGTTTGGTTAAATAAGTAGTTTTTATTTTACCGTTTTAAGTGGAATTTTAGACTACTCATTTCTAAAAATGCAAAAATATATTTATTAAAAATTGGTTGAAAATTCATTAAATAAATTAATGACAGACATGTCGAGAATTTCATGGACACTTATGGGACTTAAATTCTATCTCTTATGGATCCAATATGTAAACATTTTACTAAAATTAGGTATGTGGATTCGATATTTTTATCAATAAACTTCTATATTGATTGAAGTTGCTAATGAGAATAATCCAATACTGCCGCCATAGATATATAATTGTTTATCTATATTGATGAACTTAATTAATAATAATGTCTTAATATAGTATAACTATTATATCTCTATGACTGCCGCCTACTACTAATCTATTAAGCAAATCTACCCAGATTCGATTTCGAGAAATAAACATAGATTTCAGAAATCTTAGAATAGGTTTATTTATAAAAACACATTATTATTCAGTGAACACAGTTAATTTTCCTAGTGCTAAGCAAGAGTAAAATTAATTAAATTATGACGAAAGCATACCGTGATTTTATTTATAAAAGTATATTTGATGTAATACTATAATGATTATGTAATAATTTACAATATTCAAAATTTTAATTATAATGTTTTAAACATATTGCTTCAGAATGTAGTTAACATTTTAATACAATAGATAAACATTACATAAAATAAGATATAAAAAATCTCCAATATAAAGTTTAATATATAAAAACAAAAGCACATTTAAGCTTAACTAATTTTGTCATCAGGGAAAACTCTAAAGCTAGACATGTATATAAATTTTATAATATATATTTTAAATATCTAAATTTTTAAATAGTATATAAAAAACAAATAAGTTATTATTCAAAGTTATCGTAAAGTAAGTGTATTTAAATAAACACCCAAAACATCGCAATAGACAATCTTTGGGAAAATACATAATACACACTGACAATATTTTTAAAACAAACAAGCTAATAAATAAATTGCAATTAAAAAGTAATGCATGAGAAATCCTATATAAATTATCCCAGAAGCCATTAGCACCAATAGTAATTAAAGATAAATATAATACGATTATATAAATAACAGTATTCATCGCAAATAGATCCGGAGTAAACAATGTGGGATAATTAGGCCTATAGTATAGTACAATATTATGAAAAAATTGTTCAAATATTAAAGTAAATATGTCTACAGAAATTATTAATATTATTCAACACATACATTTATTCAATAAAATAAGGGGTGTAAATGGGAAACAAATTCAAAAATTAATATCAACATTAAGCAATGGCCGATTGACTTGTCTTTAGGCTTAGGCCTACACCTGTTTAACTTTCACAAACAGACAAAAGAAACAGAACCTTCACATGAAGGTAAGACTGTGATCTCATTCGAAGTCATGCAGTGTATTGGCCTCAAGATTCCAAACCATTTTGAGTGTCTCTAGAGCCTGATCAAACTCATAGTAGGGCTGATCAACGAGCTGGTGCAAACACCGGAGGTAGCCGACCGCGTCCTCGGCCACTTGAGGGGGGCACTGTCCCCCCTCCACCACCTGCCCCATACGCTCGGGGAAGATGGCCCGATAGTGGGCCAGCTGGGACCAGAGGCGGCTGAGTTGGGCGGTACAGGAGGGACAGGTGGCCGGAGGGAGGTTGGAGGTAAGGGGGGCGAGGCAGCTGGGACAGTGGTATCTGGATTGGTGGGGGAGAGAGAGATAGAGTTGAGTGGAAATACAGTCGTGCTAAGGAGATTGAAATGCTTAAAAAACTAACGTATTATGCCCAAAAACTCTATTATAGAGAAAATTTTACTATGATGTGTACAATTAGATATTCAATTATGTTAACAAATTTATACTACATTCAAGTGGAAATACAAAACTTTACAATGATAAATGCAAAAGTATGTTGAATATATTTTTTTACAAGCTATATATGGTAATGGTAAAGTTATGGTAAAATTAATGGAGATTTTCAATCAACGAGTATTTGACCACGAATATTTAGCAAAAGCAACTTCCATAATTCTAAAGCAAACGACAACTATTAAACATTGTACTGTAGTGAAAGACAATATTAAAAACTACATGTTTAAATATAATCAATTAAATTTAGTCACGTAGAATTACTCGGTTAGGATAATAAGACGATTCTGGTAAAATGCAGAAACTGTTGGTTGGTTTAAGGTGAGTCAAGCGGAATATTGCATCTTTCCATCTGGTATTGAAAAAATAGTTAAATAAACTAAAGTCACTTGTTCACGTATTTTAGATACAAATTTGATATTCTCATCTAAATAATGCTACACATAGACGAACCTGAAGAGGCCGACCCATTAATATTACTGAATTATCGAGAGAGAGAAAGAGATGAAGGGGAAAGAGTGAGGAAAGGAGAAAATAATTAAAAAGAAAAGTTGCAGAAAAAGTAACCAGACTGCAAGCCATACTTGGGCGGCTTCTGCTCCTGCATCATGCCCGCAAAGGTGGGCCAATCTTCGGCACACGGCAGACAGGCACACCGGAAGAAGTACTGTCCAACCAGTGTCCGCTGTCGCTCCTCCCTCGTCAACAGGGCGTAGTGGACGGAGTAGTTATCCATCAGTTGGGTCCCCTTGGGCAGGGGGGCGATGGCCCGCAGTTGGCAGGTGTCCCCGGCGAAGGAGAAACGGACCACGTTGGGGGAGCAGGAGTGGTTGATGAGGCTCAGAGTGGGGTAGAGAGCGGCGCTCAGGTCTTTTCGCTCGGGGCACGATCCGGGTACTGCTGAGATTACCTACGTGTATCATTTGGGAGGATAGAGAAGGTTCACTCCATTTGAGCGGTTATTTATATTATATAGATTCGCACCGCACTGTTTTCCTTTACGAACACAATATATGATATGGCCCATGTCAAAGGCACCCCTTATCAATTATCTATGCAAAGAATTCAAACATAGTTGGGTCTGAAGAATGTGCTAAAAAAGAATCCATCAATAGCGCTTCTGAATCACTAAAATTGGGTTAGTTATCAACATGTATTTGAAATTAAAGTGAAAAATTAAAATTAAAATTAAAGTGAAAAAACACTCCACAAGCAAATTTTTAGGCCAGTTTTTATCCCGATAATACAATATTTTAAAAGAGTATTTCGATACAGATCCGGTGCACATTTTTATCCCTAAAATGTTTGGATCCCCAATTTTTTACTGAAAAACCTTTCACGTCCTGATATTTCCAGATCGCGGACAATCTGAACATGATAATTGGCACATAATAAAACAACTTCAATATACAATTAGTATCAGAACTGCTCACAAAAAACATGTAGCCTACTGGTATTTTACATCTCAAATTTCTCTAGTTTTCAGAAATTGAACGTAGTATGATATAAAATGCTGCTGAACATAATATATTCCTAAACATTTAGTTGTCTGTAATTACGGCGTAACCGTTAACTGTAGATGTGAGCAGATCTATAGTATCCTAATTCAACATGAATTGTCACTGTGCTGACAATGGATGCGATTTAACAGGTATTATTTATTGATCTACATAAACATAGCTAGATAATCTAACAAGATTAGGTGCCAAAATGGGAAACAACATATTCATACAGGGGTTCACACGTCCATACACGTTTATCCTAGCGAGTTTTCGGGACAGAAAGATGTTATTTATATAATATTCGATGTTTTGCTTACTAAATGCGATAGTCATAGATAAATATTAATAATCTAAATTTCCTGAAGATATAATACATCCATATTATAAGTATACATCGGATACATATTAACAATATTACCTTGTTGCGTTTTTATAAAATTGCATTTTATACTTGACCATGTGCAGCCGCCTTTTTCGTATGTTTTTATTACACCTACCCAAAAAAAAGATAGCTTATGTCATACTAAAGGTAAGTTAACGTACTGTTAGCTTAAGTACACAACAAGTTTATTAACAATATTCTCTCCTCCATGTCCAGTCACCTGTTCGGCCACATCATGAGCATTGCAGGGCAGCGACTGCAGGTGACGAAGCAGAGCAGCGGCCACCAGAGCCTCCTGTGAGTGGGCGGTGTAAGTGATAACGTCATCAATCGTTTGTGAGAAGTAGCCAGCTGTCTGGGTAGAGGGAACGAAGCATAGGGACAGGCCAGGATGGAATTAGGTTAAGCTGTCGTTCACATATATTATATAAGTATAACGCAGAATTTGGTATTATCACCCCACCCTTATTATAGCGAAATAACAAAATACCAAACCACCCACTCTAGTGTTATAGAACACTTAGGATTTTTGACCACCTAAATAAGAAATATTTTTTCTAGAATGATGATAATTTCTTGTATATGATTAAAATAATTCAAATACCTACTTTTCTATATGGTTATGTATTGGTAGAGGGGCCCACACCTGTACATGCATTGTGAACTTAGAGTACGTTAATAATATAAAATTATTTTAAAAATTATCCTTTTATATAATAGTCGAAACCGGCTACCCTACCTTTATAACGCACAATAACAAAAATTGAAACAACCCACCCACCCTTGGGTGTTATATAATATGTGAACGACACCTAACAATGGGTTAATATTGTGTATATTAGTAAAGCCCAAAATATGAACTCACAAATATTTAAATTATTAAAAAGAAATCGATATTATAATAATAATAAATGTTGTGATATGTGGATATATATTGTGGATATGATTGAAGTATTGATAAATGTATTTGGAATAATACAGGTTTTATTGTTGTTGAATGTAGTGAGAAATATATATGTTTTGTGGATTTGGATGGGTATGGAGTATTGTGAAATTAGAATGAATTATGAGGAGAGATAATATTTGATATTGAGAAGTTAATTAGGAACAAATACTACTTCGTTATTTGCTACCCCACTTGTTATTTGTATTGTAGATTTCTGAAGGAGAAGAATTCTTAATGGAAGATCTTTGAAAGAATTAATAAAGAAATCTTGGAAGATTTATTCATTATGCAGTTTTGTGATGAATATTGTTTTGATTTTTGCTTTATGCAAGCTTTGACAAGTTTGTTTTCGGTTCTTCTTGTCAAAGTTATTTAGGAACCGTACTAGTTCCATAAATAT
>JAUZND010005630.1:0-11117 GCA_034780555.1 Coelogynopora nodosa
GAAATTATTTTAGGTGGGCTTATAATAGAGCATGGGCTAGTATTAGAGCATGGGCTTCAATTAGAAGAAACACGGTATATATATATATATAGGCAATACTTGTCATATCGATTATGCCAAAAATCCCATTGCTTGTTGTTGAAATTATAATCGGTACCTATTTCATAGTTAAATGACCATTATATTGATTTTACTAATTATATAATAATCAATGGTATTAAATGTGATGACAACATCATCTCCAAAATAAAATTTGCGCATGACATTCTAACGAATAGTGAATATTAGATACCTTTCTATCACAAGCAAAAGTCTATTTAATCCCCTTAGTTAAATACGCAGTTTTTAAGGTTCTAATCCCCGAACCATAAAAAATGTGGTTGTTATTGAATTATTATTTTACTATGATTTTGCAGGTGATTTTCTTTTTTGGACTCTGGTTTAGTATGTGCCACTGTCATTAATTATTTACAGTGTTATCATGTGCTAGTCCTATATTATATTGTGTATATTATGGTACAATTGGTAATAGTAGGAATTATTGTGTTTTCTTATTTCTTTGTTTAAGTCTGCTTTATAGGAAGCTTGTTAGTACTTTGAATTAGCCGAAAACTGTCATTGTTATTACATTCTATAAACATTCTACAAATATTGTACAAGATTTCATGTATAGTTTTTATCCTTTTATCCTAGTATTCTTATTATAGACACAACAACAATAATAAAATTGAAACAACACAAAACATCTATCGGACATAAAGAATTCGATTGTTCTTCTTGTTGTGTGTCAAATTACAGTAGTCGTTTTTATAACTTATATTATGCTTTTAATTAAATTAAAGCGGAGAGGATTCAACGCAATTGAATATAAAGCAACACAATTTAAACATAACTTAGCTTAACTATGCAAAAGAAAAACCACAATAAAATTTAAAGTTTATTACAAATAGTTTAACTATATTCTTCAATTTTTCAAAATGATTTATTATTGAAATTATGATTTCGTTACAAATTACATTTTTAATAGAACAGCCTAATTTTATATCCTTTTAAAATCGGTGTCGCGGACTCAAAGTGATAATAAAAAAATATATCCGTTAGTTTTTTTTTATACTAACCTCCACATTTAAAAGACGAGAAAATAGTTTTATCTTTTCTTGAGATATTCTGTGACACTGTAGAGTCAACAGTGTCAACTCTATTTTTTTTAAATATTAAACTAACAATGGAAAGTGTTTTCACGCTTCACATTTCTGACTCAACATTTACTAGATTTAAAATCGATTTACTTTTTAAATGCATATAAATTTTTATTTATCTTCAGAATTGGAATAGTTTTACTTTTCATTTAAAAATAGATAGATAAATAGTACTATGTTGAAAAATGTTATGGTCAATTTTAAAACGATAAATTATAATATATGTTGTGTATATGAGAAGCATAACTGTTTAATCAATGTAATATTTGAGAATGTTTATTAAGGATAACACTGCTGGTGATAACTTCTAAGCAACATAATCTAAAAGAAGTTCAATATTCAGGGACTTTCATCAAATTTATATTTTCCGAAAATATTTTTTATTACACAGAATTTTATGGCAGTTTTTGTATTCAATGAAATTATATATTTGTTCATACCTGTATAATTTTGTTATACAATATAATCAACCATATATAGTAGAACTAATATTAGATGGTTTTAGATGTTTTAAGGTTTTCAGCTGTGATAGTTGTACGCTGTTAACGAGTTTATAACTTTAATATTATGTGACTTTTCCAAACAAATTACAATTCGATTTTATAAATTTTAAAAAAAGTTCTGCATATGCAGAGGGTTATAGGTTCCGTATTTATTTTCGTTGCCGTATTATATAATTACGCTAGTACATTATTCAATAATATTGATTAGTTATGTTATATAAATGTTAACGAAAGAGCTGTTTTATGTCTGAAAAGTAAAAGAAAAGCCAATATATAATACTACCTTCCTTGAAACTGTGCAAAGCAAGATACGTATTTAGTTACACAGCATAACTTACATATAAAAGGTTACATAAAACACATGTTTTAAATGATAAACAGAGTAATATTCAAAATTTCATATGTTTTTATGCTGATAACATCATAAATAGCTAAAAACACTTAATAATAATAATAATACTATACATAATTTTGATTGATCTTTTCATTATGCATTTTCAAAGGCTGCGACGGTCAATCCTGCGTCTAATATATAGGCTTAACAATTTGAGCGCAAAAAATACTTATTATTTTTAAGACAGTGCTCGAAAATTGTTGAACTCACAATTGTCACATTCTAAAAT
The DNA here is from genome assembly GCA_034780555.1 of Coelogynopora nodosa. Lineage (NCBI taxonomy): Eukaryota > Metazoa > Platyhelminthes > Proseriata > Coelogynoporidae > Coelogynopora > Coelogynopora nodosa. The sequence goes on from JAUZND010005630.1 coordinate 2,326, forward strand.
AATTATTTTATAGTTCATGGTTAATAAGTATGGGTAAAATTGTTGAATTATTCCTATTACAATAAGTAATGTTATAGAAAAAGAACGTAATGCGTCCAACAGATTTTGGAAGATGAAAACATGCCGACCTAACTAAGGCCTAATGAATTGAAGCAAAGAAGATATATTTTTAAGAATTTGGATTTCTTGGTAGGATATTTGCAAAATATAACTATTTTGAACTGCATCTTAATAAGATAAGATATTTGTAATTAATCCAATATATGTATTAGTTATACTTTGATCTTAACAATAAATGCAACATTATCGAAAAATACTGATTACATTTATATATTTTTAATTTCACTTAAATCGTTGAGTTAATTATAAATGGTGGCTTCAATGTATATATATATATATATATATATTGACTATATCTGTTCCCTTATAAATCATATACTGTTGTCCTTATTTATTAATTAACCATTAATTTATGTTTTAGGCATATTTCAATTTATTCCAGAATATGTATTTGAAAATGATAGCTAACTTAAACAAAGACTTCGACATATATTATAAAAGCATGTATTGATCAATAACCGATAGACAATGCAAATGTTCCCTCGTGATAAAACTACATATCACAACAATTTATGGCTATAATGTATTCTATACGGTTATTTATCTCATGATGATTTAATTGAAATAGACGTCTTCAAAGGAGGAAATAACTAATAAATTATTCCTAATTAGATTAGTAGTCTGTTTTAGTCTCTTAATTAGAGAATAATGATGCTCCTAAATTGAAGAGTATATCATCATTTTAAACAGAACCTTCACAGTGGAGAACTAACAGTTAATTTTTATGCATTTAGAGATGTCATTTTATTGTTTTGACTAACTAATATTTTTAATAGCACCCTTTAATTAATATTCCATTTATTTACCTTTTTTTTGAAAGCGAAACTCGTAATATTTAAAAAGGATTCATTTTTTATTTTCTGAAAATGTATAATCTTTTATAATTGTATGTAATAACATTTAAAAAATCATTTGAATTCAGTATATGGATGAAATATAAATATGCAGTTGCCACAGTTTGAATGCTACTTAGGAAGCTAACCATGTTAGAAATTGCCAATCTGAATTGTTTTACTCATTCAACCGTCAGTGTTAAGACAAGTCAGATTGGTACTGGCCTAGTCATAAACCCAAATTGTTTACTACCTCTATTTGGCTAACACCTATATTTGGTACAAGTTTAGATCTTTAGAAAATCATAACAAAACCAAAAGAGTAGAAATTAAAAGTTAGAAGAATAAAGATTTTTCTATGCATCAACTTCATACTTAAATATTGTTTTGAATTTATTACCTCATTCACATTAAAAAATATAATACTAAATAAATATGACGCAATAATATTATGCTTTACAAATCTAAATAAAAAAGTTTTGTTAGCTTGATAAGGGCAACCGTTTTCAATATTTAATATACAACTATAAAACGTATACCTGGCTTGCAATAAATAATTTGTTAATTTTATTTCACCCAAACCCGGTGTTTGAAGGATTTTTTAAATATACTTAAACATATCATTACAGTATACATAGTTTAATATCATGATTTAGGAAAATAATTTGTTTCAGAATATAGAAGAATAGAACTTGTTTTTTAAAAACTCAAATTCTTAATGAAAAAATAAAGGGATTTTTCCTCTTTTAATGGATGACTTATAATAGTTAGTTGTAAACAAAGCTAAATTACTTTATTTGAAAATAAATAATACGATTAAAAGCTTAAATATATAAATATCTAGAGAGCGAGCATATTAGTTGCCAACTGCTGCTTCTGTTTGCTTCATATAGCTTTTAATTGTGAGAATAGAAATAATGTCTGCTTTTTAATATTGAAAGGCTTTCTTTATCATGCCGTATATATGGATATAGGCGATATGACAATGGCGAAGAGGGTGCTAACAATTTTATTCTTTATATTGTCATGGCGTCTCCCTGGTAACAGTGATATATAGATGCAGATCTTCAGAAACATTATAGAGCTCCGCATTTATAAATGTACCCATTATTTAAATTGTAAAAGAAAATGTAGTAATATGGTACTTTCGAAATTAAATTGAACAACATGCATATAATGTATTTATAAATAAATACATCTTTACGCCTTTACAAAATACATTTTTGCATATCAATAGAATTACGTTTAGAAATAAACTATATACATGAGATCAATGTTAAATACATATTTTTGTGACGTATAATATCAACATATTTTAAAAGAATTATCCGCACTTAGCACAATTCTAATAATTCTTAATAATTCTAGTTGAATTAATGTTTTTCATCAAACTAGTATACAAATTATTACTTTATATCACTTAATCTTCCTTAAAATTTGATCCAATATTTACATTTATAAAATTATTTTGTTCGTTTAATTATGCTGGAACTTATATTACCGTATACTAAACGAGCATAATATGCTAATTAGAGCGCAAAATGATAATGAAATTCAATGAAAACATTATTTCCAAAATAAAATAAATTAATCGTAGTGAAGCTTACATAACACTTTTCTACCATCAAGATGTTTAGTTGTTTGTTATAGGCCTATGGAAAAGGTGACGGTGCACGGTCTAAAAGTGATTTAAACACGCCATTGAGAGACTCCTGACGACTTTGACGCCCCCCCCCCCCCTTACTCTAACAAAAACGTTCTTGTGGTCTGTCCTTTTGCTGTGGATTTTCCCTTTTTGTCTCCAGCTTAGAATGTTACACAAGCGCGCATAACCTACCATCTGATTATGATATGCAAAGCAAGATACGTATTTAGTTACACAGCAAGAGAAATAACGGGTTTTTTGTGTTTTCTTTCTTATAGACTGTGCTTCATTGGATAATTGTTTGTGCAAATTATTTCTAGAGCTTGTATTTTGTACTTTGCTTTCCAAATATACCGTCATTCATTTTATATTTTATAAATGCAACCTATCATGATATATAATATACGATTATTTCTTTTTTCTTTTTTATTTATTCATATTTTGGTATATATCTTGCTATCAGCATGATACTGCTATGACTCCTTATACTACATTGTATACGTTAGAGGATATATATAAACCACACCATAAGAGCACACACCTGTTTCTGTTTGTATTTAATGGCCAATTTGAGTCTGGACAGAGTCATCTGCTCTCCGCCAATCAAATCGGAGGGTGGGCTGGCGACCACCGTGGGATCCACCTGGCCAACATCATGGTTCAGGATCACCTGCAGTTCATCGGACCCACGCGTCTGCTCGAGAAGATCTGTGGCGAACTTTTGACACCTCTCTGCAAGTTCTTCGTAGTCAGTCTATATACAGCACGAGTAAGATCTCGGGTTAATGTCATCAATACAGAGCTTACACTATAGAACGGGTAAAGGCCGCCGAAGGGAGGTAGGGGATGATCAAATAAATTTGTCATCTGTTTTCTCTTACAGTATTTCAAAATAAATTATTAAGCTGAATTAATAATTAAATAATAATTAAATAATTAAATAACTATTAAATGCGGGATAAATATCGATAATTATAAGCATTTTTATAATTCGTTTAGAAAAAATAATCCCCTTGGTTGATAGCAGTGACGTCATAATTCAATAATCGATGTTCTATTTAATTTTTAATTTGTTTGCTTGTATCAAATTAGTGGAGCTATTTTTAACTCCATTACTTACGGATATTATCATAAAACTTCATTTATTATTCATTCGGAAAGATATTCGTAAAATGCTGTTCAATGAATTTAAACTGTTTGAATATAGTGACGTCATTAGTATTGTTCAAAAATATTATTTTTAAATATAATTATCTCCTCAACCATTTGATATTATTTTAATAAAAATTTCGTGATATCTTTATCGAATCCACATATAAAACAGGTATAAAATATATAATAATCCATGTTAAGATTAAACGATTATGATTTAAAATCAAAACAGAGCGAATAACACTATTTTACCTTTTCTTGTCGCACAAGTTAAACATAATTTGTGGATTAGATATAATAAAAAAGCATTATATTTATAAATGTGTTTGTTATCATCAAATATTATCATCAGAAGATATCGAAAAATAACATATTTAAATTTTTTTATGAAATCATTGATTTTTTATAAATGATGACGTCATTTACATTAACCAAAGCTATAATCAATTTTTTAATATACAAAAATGAAAAAATAATCAAGAATATATTTTGAAATATAGATAAGTTTACTGCTACCCACTTGGCCGTCTTACGACGATTTTTTGATTAGCGATTTATAATATTGATTATTATCTTCAATATATCAATTTAATTCCTTAAAAAACACAGTGTATTTAAAAAAACTCGTTTTTGTAAAAACAAACATTTGTAACCATATGAAATCATTTATTTACAATGCATTATAAAATAAGAATCAACTATTTTTCTAAGTTTTAAATTATTATTGGAGTGAGGAAAAATAGATGTACTTTCATGAAAAGGTTTTAAAATTAGACACAACTTGAGAGCCTATTATCATTAACCTATTATGTCTACTCAAGAAGAATATATATAATTATTGTCGAAAACAATAGCTTTATATATGTATAAGGCACACTTTAGCCTCTAGTTTGAAAAAAATAATGAAACAAAGTGGACAGTGAAGATATTTATAAGTAATGCGCGCCTTCTTCTAGAAAATATTATTATTTTTGGTGTGTATTATGCATTAGCTATTAATACATTTCAATATGTTCACTTAGGGTCGCAACATAATCTATTCTTTTATTTTATCCCATGATGTCTTATATAATTGGCGTAAGTAATTATTTCTAAAGAATTTATCTAAATGAAATGATTCTCAAATTCGTTAGACTATATGGACAGATATTGAATTTTGCTGTATCATTTGAAATAACAGGTATTAAAAATAACCAAACATTCCTTCCGCAATATAACTAAAGAATTTTAGAATGTCATTTAATACCAATCATGTATTGATATTTATCAATACCGCAAAACATACCGCCTGCAGATGGATTAGCCTTTTATATACTATATCTGTGATAAAAAATGTCAGAATTCATACCTTAAATTCATTCTCAAGCTTTCCCATTCGTTTCAACTCCCAGCTGAGCTCAAAACTGGTGAGGATGGGGTCCTTGCTTGACAGGGCGATAAGGGATGGTGAGGCCAAAGCCCGGTAGGCGTTAATGCGGGACTTGGAGTGGCACAGTGAGTACTCTTTTCGGGCCCGAATGCAGTCGAAACAATTGCAGCGCAGGTCGTGCGGCTTGGGGATGCGGTCCTCTCGATCCAGTAGCAGTTTGAGGATCTCGTAGTTGTCCCGGTGTGCCGCGAGGATTATTGGGGTGATGTCCGAGGTGAAGCTGCTGGAGGGAACTGTCCCCAGCAGGCCCTGTGTGGGGTAGGCAACATGCAAGACATACTACTTATGATAACTCATTTCACAGCTTTTCCATAGATATGGATTTCTTACTCACTCTCTGCTAAATGAACAATCTAAATTAACCCTATCAGTGGCGCGAGGCAAGCATAGGCATAAGAAATATTTTAGCTGTTGTGCTAAATATTGTATTGAAACTTTATGTAGTAATTTCTATTAATAAAATATATAAACGTAACAATGTATTATGATTTCAGTGTTGTAAAATAAATTTCATCTGGTCATTGTTAGATATATTTTTGAAGAATGACTAATTTGGCTGCGCACAACTGCCATATAATTCATTTTTGACTCATCGTTCTCATAGCCAACTTGAGACATAAATAGGATATTTAGGTATAAGATATACGAAAAATATGTATCTATGACACTTCCTATATATATTTATACAAATTCATGCGCTTTTATGAAGACAATCCCACATATATAGTGATATTTTGTTACAAAGTCTTTCGAATGAAATAAAAAATATGTATTTATAAAAATATTTAATTATCAACACTTTTTTTCAATATAAATTGTATAACAGCTGCTATCATTATGAAGATATATACACAAATAAGTCACAGGAATAAGTCACATGAATAAGTCACAGGAAGCATTGTTAATGACCCCTTGTGCACTATTGTGTAAACTATATAAGATATTATTTTAACTATTAATTGAAATACAACAATCCTTCACTATTTTTTAAATAAGTCTCCTTAATGTAACCTTAACATTATTTTCACAGTATACTATAATTCTATACAACTTAACAAAATTAATATTAGTAACATTCGTTATTATGATTGTGATTGTTATGTGATAATGTAATGAATGGTAATTGTAGCTACTACCATAGTTATGATTGTAGTAACAGTATAGAGAAAGTTATAGTTATATTAAACATTAGTGTAACGTTGAGGTATAAGGATAAGGGGGTTAGTGTAGATTTTAAACTGAATTATAAATATTAAATATTACTCTTTTTTTTATTTTCGGCATATTTTTGATGATATCGCCCATATCGACGAAACAGAGAGTGTTTCCTATGCGGCCAATTTAGTTAGTGATTAAATATATGGATATAATTAAATATAATAATTTATCATTTAAATCTGAAAGTAATTTAAATTTAGAGCATATTTAATTATGCATATAATATTTAGTATAAAAATAATGGAAATAAATATATAAATAGTAAATTATAAAAATGTACTTCAATTAAAAATAAAGTTATGTTTAATTGCTAGTAAGTATTATTATATAAGTCCAAGAAAAGTAAAAATTAATAAATTAAAATAATTGCCAATTAACTCTTATAAAAAACTTGCTGTAAATAACAATTAAGAAAAAAGTAATTTTTTTAGTAAAGCGCTTATTTATTGACCTATACTCTTTATAAAATATAAATATAATTTTAGAAATTGTCTGCAAAAATCTTTTTGCTGCAAGGCAAATGAAAACACATAAAGATTCAAATTATCAAACACTTCAGTTTATGCAACACTATTTAAATTCCAATTTTCTAGAGAGTTAAACTTAATAAAACCGTGTGGCGCTGTTCGCCGACTCGCAGTTGATTCAACAAATCGATCGCTTTTTATGTGACGGAACTGATAGCAGCATCGGTATAAAGTGATAATTGTTACTTTGTAATATTTTACAAAAACTACTCAAAATATTATATTTTTAACATGCTACATATACACAACGTTTATCCATTGTCTTGAAATTTGCACTCTGAGCCCCAAACATATATTTATGTATTTTGCGGGAAATAGTTCAAATTTTACTAGAAACATTTTCATTGAAATTTCCAATATTCAAAATAAGATTTTAAAAGAAATTTAATGCTCACTTTAATATTTGTGACATTATCAATTTAAAAAAAAGGGACAATAAGTACTCAGCCATTTTGTATATTTTTTGATGATTTTAATTTTGGGAAGATCACGCACCTGTTTACAAAATTTTAGGATCTCGAGGAACATATTAAAGTTAATCAAATTTTAAAAGAAATATACTTCTCATAAGTATAGTCATCGATAATTTTATTTATTTACTGCAAAGTTTTTATCAAAATATATACATAGAATCTTGTTTTGTTCCCTTCAAATAAAAATTCAATAATTTTTATTTCGTAAGGATATAGGTATCTTATGATGAGAAATCGCACGGTGACAATATTTCAGCTAATCAGGATTTTGCGCTATTTTTATTAAAATTTATGAATTCGAAAAAGTTGATACGAGGTAGGCTTCTAATGTGTTCTAATGCATTCTGAATGAATAATAATTTTGAATTTCTCATAATTGTTAATTTTCTGTTAAGTATATTATACGCTATAGCAAGATGTAATAATCGTAAGTCTCCAGAAAGAATTTCAAGCTTTAGAAGTTATTAATCCTTTCTGACGGAACTACATCTGAATGGATTCTTCAAAGATACTCCGACCATGCTTTATATTGAAATATATAAACTCGATCAGATCAGATAACGTGACTTATCTGGCGATCAAATGTATATCCTCTCCTAAAGTGTCAAAACTACCAATTTTATGAAAATTATTTTAAAAGAAATCAAACGCCACAAAAATCGTTAAAATGAAACAGGTATATATACCATTTGTAATTATAATGCAGAACAAACCATACATGTGAGCAAATAATCCACTATAGTCCGCCAATAATATAAAGATATACTGGATGGAAGCAAATAACATATTATAAATAATAATAAAGATATCATATAAAGCTAGAATTTTTAGCTTAGTCTTAATAAAATTCCTTAAAAATTAACTAATATAACATTCCATAGAAGCACGACCGTAATATTCTAGTAACATTGTGAAGCACAAAAAGGAAAATATGACAGTTATAAAAGAAAAACCAGAAAAATCAAATACAATTAAATTAAATACAATTAGTTGATTATACTCAATACCACAGGCCTGGAACATGCCTGGAACATGAACATGAACATAACTGGAACATGAACATGAACATGCCTGGAACATGATTATACTCAATACCACAGTCCTGGAACATAATTATACTCAATACCACAGGCCTGGAACATGATTAAACTCAATACCACAGGCCTGGAACATGATTATACTCAATACCACAGTCCTGGAACATGATTATACTCAATAACACAGTCCTGGAACATGATTATACTCAATACCACAAGCCTGGAACATGATTATACTCAATACCACAGGCCTGGAACATGATTATACTCAATAACACAGTCCTGGAACATGCCTGGAACATGAACATGAACATAACTGGAACATGAACATGAACATGCCTGGAACATGATTATACTC
>JAUZND010005631.1:0-11117 GCA_034780555.1 Coelogynopora nodosa
GTTCCCATGTCTGCAGTTCCCATGTCTGCAGTTCCCATGTCTCCAGTTCCCATGTCTCCAGTTCCCATGTCTGCAGTTCCAATGTCTGCGGTTCCCATGTCTGCAGTTCCCATGTCTGCAGTTCCCATGTCTGCAGTTCCAATGTCTGCGGTTCCCATGTCTGCAGTTCCCATGTCTACATGTTTCCAAATCTGCAGTGAAGAAAGAAACTTGTAGCTGAGTTTGTCTTGTTTAGTTTTTTAATTTTTTTATTTCTTGCATATACTTTTAACAACATAATTATTATTTTTAATTGTTTGATACCGTGATCTAACTTTTTGCTTTTTTTCAATATTTAATCAATTAAAAAGAATATTTTTACATCAAGATATTTTCCAATATTAATATATTCTCATATTTTCTCTCAATAGTTTTATCAAATGACAATATGCTTATATTAAGGTATTCGCTTCATTAAAAATGTCTCTGTTACTCCCAAGAATGTGCAAGTGTGTAACAGTGTATTAATGTCATCACGAAATGTCAATACGACGTAGACAACAAGTTCAATACCTGGGTATCCTATTTCAGGCAATGTATTATACTGAGAATCCACGTCATCGTTTATATATCATCATATAATAATGGAACATTTAAATTGAAGACAATATAATGTAGATACGACAATTATTGTACAATTTTAAGTCGTAAACTATATAGGTACCTGCAGAATATATTCTTCCTTGTAGAATAATGAAATATATCAAAAGATTTATAAATATTTTTTATTTCATATTATTGAACTACAATATAAAAATGACTTTGGGTAAGTGTTGATGTCCGTGTTATTTGTTCTAGTAAAGCTTAAAAACTATTATTTTATATTTGTCATAAAAATATTATGCGAAGAAAATAGGTTAGCGTTTCAATTTTAAATATTTTTGTACTACATTTTCTTTATAATTCTATAGCTTTTTATAAATACTTTTATAAATAATGTTATTCTGTTTAGAAATGTTTAAAGGCAGCATTATAAAATGTATCACTCTACATAACTAGATTTACCAATTTTTGAATGAGATATTGGTTAAATTTTATAAACAAAATTTCACTTTCTAAAATCATAAAAAGTACAATGTTTCCATAAATATATTTATAATCATTTATTATTTCAGTTCTGAACAACACTGCATTAATATTTAATATATATATATATATATATAATTCTAAACACACAACCATGTACTGCCGTATTTTTTCTATCATGGACCATTCGTACCAGATGTTATACTAGATTCGTATATATCACAAATTTAGCATTTTTAGAATATAATTTAGACAAAAGCATTAAAATAAAATAGAATTCAACAAATAATTCAACCAATTGTTACAAATTGGGAATCTGAAATAAAGAGTATATTTAATTTATAAAAATACTCCATTTAAAATGAAATTGTTGCGCTTCATTGTAAAAGATTTATCATTTAACCTAAACAGATAAGTTATCAAAATTGAGCTAAATTTTAAGAAACGAACTATACCTTGGGCTGGGGGTATTTTAAATATCAACTTTTTGCATTTTATAAATTTTTGAGTAGTTTGCTAAATACTTTCTAGGAAAGGTTACCATTTTTAATCACGGATAGAAAAACATTTCTATGTGATATTTCGTGGAATTCTATGCAAAGCAAGGAATGGGATGGTATTGAGTATTTAGATCTACTATATTATCGTTGTGGAAATGTGTTTACATGTGCTCACAGTAATTTTGAAAACCGACATTTTTTAATGGTTCACTTTATAGAAAATATGATTCTCAATTAATAAACTAATAACAATAATAGTTTAATTTAATTTAAAAGGTTTCACTACATTATTTTATTATTTATGACTATTCACCTCATAAAAAGTTTTTAAATAGTCTAAATATTATATTTTATTATTTTAAGTCGTATAAATGTTTTTTTAAATTATGTAAAAATTTTAATGGTTGACTGCAAAGAGCGCTATTATAGAAGTTAAATTTACATTATACAAGATGCAACGTAATTTAAGTTTACAAATTTATTAATAATTTATTACGTATATAATCTATTGATTCTATATAACGTAACAATTTATTCTATCATTTTCTGCCATTATACTATTTTAGATCAGAATCAGTCAACTGTGAAAACTTCGCTACTTTGTTACCGCATTTGTTACATTTGAATGTAGCGAAGTTTTCACTATGAATAATTTGGTTGCAAAATAGAGTGAGCCGTGCGTTATTAACATATTATATTTCTTCATTTCATGTGGCAGTATGACTGTTAAAATAAATATTATTTTTTTACTTGTGACATGCGTATTTTAAATAATGAGACCGCATTCTGAAAAAAAGTTACCTAATAGTCAATTTGGTTGTTAAAACAGTTTTATTAAAAGCATTGTTATATTTTATTATGTGCTTTTTAAGCAAAATAGTTAATGTATTTTCTTATATATTTGTTAACCATATAAACCATATGCCTTAATAAATAGAAAAAGTAATAATTCTCGTAAAATACTAAATATTAATGACAAAAACTTCTATTTAAGAAAAACTATTTTGGGTTAAATTTCTGTTTCACATGAACAAATATGTTTGAATTAATATTTAAAAAATGCATTCCAAAGGAAAAAAAGTGACTTATTAGAAGAAATTTACATAAATTAATTAATATAAATAATAAAAATAAATATGAATATGAATACAATTAAATATATTACAAATAATAATATAAATATATAATATATAAAAGATAATAAATATATAAATATTTATACAATTTAATGTATTACACACAATAATATAAATATGTAATCTTAACAAATTCAAAACGAATAGTTAAAAAAGAGAAAACATTAATCAAATATCTTTAATTTTAAAACTAGGCCTATGTACCAAAAATATATATATATATTTTTTTTACCAAATTATATAATGTTTTATCATTTTTTTATTCAATAAAAAACTTACTTTTAGTTTGCTATAACAAATAAAATCTTCTTTTTTTTCTACTTCCACTCACTTTTAATTTCAAAATACTTAAATGAAAGGTGTGTGCATGCAATAAACACGAATGCATGATGTATAATGATCATTGTACAAATTACGATATATACATATATATATATATCTCTAAATGCTTCATCAACTTTCGTGTCTCGTTGCCACGACAACCTCCAGAGGACTGTAACCCACCAGAGGCTGCTGCAGATCCCAACACGGTCACTGCAGACGGCAAACAGTGTGTATTCCCGTTTTACGATGGCGACAACCTGTACACCGATTGTGCCCCGTATTCAGATGAGAACTTTTGGTGCCCCACGTCGTGCGATTTTCCCGCGGTTCGGGGTGACTGGGGCTTCTGTAAATGGTTTCGATCCACCGGTAATGCGTAATGTTGTCATTAATTAGCTGTTTATTTAGCTAGATTTTGCGGCGTTCTGTTTATTACGATTCTTCAAGTTATTAAGTTTGTTTGTTTTTGGTTAAAAAATTAATCAGACAATTCATAAAAATGTTAAAATAGAATAATATAATGATGATTTATTTGCGTCTGCGTTTAACAATTTGAAAATGATTTCTTAATTAAAATGAGACGTTTGTAAACTATAAATGTTTAAATTCTAAATCATGTGTAGAAATGTTTATGAAATATATTTAAAATTATTTCCTGCCTAAAATAAATAATTTACTGAGTATTTGCGATATGTTTTGAAAACTATTTTTGATAATCTCACACGAAAATATCGGGTACGATTATCAACTTGAGAGATATTCAGTAGTTATAAATATTACAAATTCTTGAGGTTTCGAAACAACCCTCTTAATTTAAATTATTTAAGTAGGTACATGTCATTCTTTCTAAGTGGTATGTATATATATGTCGCATTATGATGATTATTGATGTACTAGTTTTCAAAATTTATGTACCGTCAATATTTTCGCATTTTTTTCGCAATAAAACACTTTATTATTATTATAGTTATTAAGTGAAATGTCAGTTACATACACTATTTAAAAGCTAATTAAAAGTTTAAATTATATTTCGTACAATTTAGTATAAATTTGTTTTAATCAATTTAAATTAGTATATATTGACTAACACAATAAATAATACTAAATTTGAATATATATTTGCTAAAGAAAGAAATATTTGCTAAATTACTTTTTATATTAAAAAATTCTCAAAAATATTATAATAGAGGAAATTACCATTTTTTGACAACTTTTTTTGCTGAAACTATTCTATCATAACAATATATAACCCAATTGAGAAAATATTAAAGTCATAATTATTTTACAAAATAAGACTAATAAATAATTTAGTTATATTTAATTTGTTTTGTTAAACATCTTAGACTGTGAAGAAGAACAAGTGAAGAAGAACACTGCTTTCAAAATTAAATAAATTAATAACAAACAAAAAACATGAACATTATCTGAAACATGAGAACTTTATGAAAGAGAGAATCCTATGAATCCTAAAATTATTTGATTAAATTGTAAGGACATACTTAACACGTCTGTGCATACAATACAATGTGATCAACTTGCAAGCATCACTAAGGGCAACAATAGTTAAACAGTGAATTATTGCAATTACAATTATTTTTTTATTTTTTATTGTTGTATATTTATTTACTTTGCACATTTAATTATATAGAACTTGTTTTAATATTTATAAATATGTATATCTTGTAAGATGTACTTATAGATTAAAAAATATTCGTTCAGAGTAATTATGTTTTATATTAAATTTCTTTTGCAAAACATTCCATAAATTAGAATCGTTAGATATTCGTATATAAAATAATTAATAATCCAAAACTATCCAAGAAAATATATTCTCCAGTTACTAAAGTTTGATTCCATTTTAAATTTAGATTTATATGTATGAATTTCGTGATTTTCTTCAAGTATGAAAGATTGAACAAAAAATTATTTATACAGTATATATTTAGCCGCATAGTTTGTGACAAAAAAAAATATATTTTTGCATTTAAAAAAATTGAAACAAAGTGTTTATATTTTAAAATTTATTGTTCAAAGTTAAATTCATTTACATTAACTATAGTCTGTCTTCTAAGCATAACTTATTAAATTAAATTTTAATTTTCACAAATTTCTTGCTGTTTTTAATAGTTACAACCGTTATTATTTAAAGAATATACCATTGAAAGTAATATGTATACAAAGTGAATTAAATTTTTTTTGTGAGCAAAACCCAAATTCCGTATTAATATTTATATATCATAATAAAAAAATTCAAAATGTGTGAATTTATAAAAATAGTTTCATAATAAGAAAAAGTAATGATTTGCAAAACAAATAATAACTATAATGAAACTATATATGGCATAAATTATATGATTTATGAAAAGATATTCAGTTTATTATTAAGTGGATTGCAATGGAAATGCAACACAATAAAATTAACGAATAAATAAATAAATACACAACAAAAATTATTAATTTAATTATTAAATTATTAAATTATATCTATTCTTACCAATAAAATTATTATAAATCTAGTTTTACTTGCATATCACATATTAAACAAAATAAAATCTCATTAAAAAGCCTCATAAACAATATAAATTCTAAAATTTAATGATGTCATTAAAACATATGGATAATATCATTTTATTCAATGAATTTTCTTCAATACATTTATCTTTATTTTAGTGTTTAAATGTATATTATTTTGTACTGGTTCTTGCATTATCTTTATCTTTTAGTTTCGTTTATTCTAATTTGTACGATTTTTTATATTTCTAAACATTTCAATTATTTTTCTCAATAAAGTTTCTCTTAAAACGTCTACTTATGGTTATTTTTCGATAACCATAAATATATTATTTAATCTTATATTATTTTTCCAGTTGATGTTACAGAGAGTATTTTATTTATTTATTTCCCTTTATTATTAATATTATTTGTGTATGTAAATTCTACCGGGTAGTGTTGGAACTGGGATGCGAGGGGCTTCCACGGGCCGGTCCCAGCATAGAACCAGACACAACAAACGGGAAACACTGTGTATTTCCATTCTACTACAAAAATCAATGCTTCAACGATTGCATCGAGGACGGAGATCCCGTCTATAGATGGTGCTCCACGGTGGATTCCTACAACATCACTCGAGACTTCACCTATTGCTTATATACGCGGAAATTTTTGGGTGCGAAATATGCAAGGTTTTTTATTTTTTAGTTAATATTTTGTAACCTTTGTTGTCTTGCCACTTGAGAGTTTAAAATGATGTCTGCGATCTAACAAGGAGGGTAGGGTGCTGATGCTACGCTAGGATTCTTAATGAGAATGGTTACAGGGGTGAAGATGCCAAAAAGGGTTTTTTAAAAAGTCAGTAAATATATATAATATGTATATTGTCAATGTGTTTTATTTTACAATTTTATATAGTGGGGTACTATATTTGCGCTACTTTCGTAACTAATTTATATTGACCTAATCTATACTGGGGTAAATCTCAGTAATAGAAAATATTATAAATAAAACCAAAAATAACATAAATCATTTAACTGTAAAGCAAACTAAGACAAAGTTATCTTTTTGAAATGGTATTGAAAAAACAATCAAAATACTTGTTTTTTTTGTAAAATATATAATAAATATATATCGTTCTTTATATTTGAAGGGATAAATAATGGAAACATGGGGAAGGGCAGTTGAAATCAAATTTTAAAATAAAACCTGTGTATAATGAGAATAATCCTTTTTTTAAATAAGCTGGTTTAGTCCTCTTGTACGTATAGGCCCCTACTTGGGTATATTAAAGTTCTAAAACAAGTTCGATAATATTGCAGTAATAATAGTTATGTGTAAAAATAGTGTAACCGTAAAGTTTTTTTGATAATTATTGTATTATTTGTTTAATTGAGTCTTCTGTATTATTTTCTACGTTTGAATATCTGGTGAGATTAGTTTGATCAGGTGAGATTATTATGATTTGTAATATTTATCTTCGTTATAATTTTTAAAGTTTATTTTGGGGAACCATTTATAAGATCAATGGAAAGGCATATTATAGGGTTCTAAACAGTTTACTTGTATGAAAATATTTACTTCATTAAATAATTTGTATTAATAATTATATCTCTGCCGATTTTGTACAATACATAACCCCTTTAAGAAAGTTCTATCTTACTTTGAAGAAGCACGGTCACATTTGAAAGAATGGTAAACATTTCTGACCGGGAATGACTTATCATTTAGACAGCCCTCTATTTCAGGACTATTGTGAGTAGTATAGGAAGAGTAGATTCTGACTCACTTATTAATAGGTTTATGAGTGATGGCTAAAATTAGATCATGACTCATACCCCCCTAAACTTTTTTTATTTTTATAGCCCCCCCCCCTTCCACTGGAGGAAAATGATTTCGAATTTTCGCACCGAAATTTTTGGAACATTTTTCAGCCAATCAGAATCGAGTATTTGTTTTTTGGTTACTATGGCTTCCTATTGGCTAGGGTTAAAACGACTAATTAAAATATAACATTTAAATTATTATTCAATGTGTACGTTTTGTATAAGCAAATAATATCACAAAAGTACATTCTAAACTTTGGAATAAAGGCTAAAGCCTTCCTGTATCATATTTGATTAATCTTGATTAGCACGCTATATTTGTAGTCCTTATTGCCGTGGTCACCGCAGAACAGGTTCGTTGCCCGAGTCATGAGTTGGTACGACCCTGATCCGAACTGAAATGGAGCCGGTATCTTCTTAACGCGCCAGTCTGCATCGTATTAAGAAAAATCAATAATTGTACTTAAATGATCGACTACTACCATTAATATATCTATGATCAATTCGTAAGCAGAAAAATCAAACTCACGCGCCCCTTTGGAATTCCTTGGAAATCGCGCCATGATTGGTAATTAAATGACCACCGCATTACGATTAGAGACTAAATCATATACAGCATTAAGAGTATCAGCACGAACAGCGTCGATTGTACACTCATCCATCATTAGAAACGAGGGAAAAAATCAATAAAATGTATTTGAATGATTGATTACTACCATTAGGGTACCTTTGATTAATTTGTAATCATTACTATCACATTCCTTATACTTGACTTAGTGGGAATAGCCGATGAAATCAGCCTGATTGAACATTGAATGGCTGTAGAACAGTATATTGGAAAAAATCAATAAAATGTACTTGATCGATTGATTACTACAACAAGGGTACATCTGATCAATTCGTAAATAGGAAAATCGAACTCATTGAACTTGAATTAATTGGAAACAACCTTGACCTTGTTTAAATCGGCCAATAGGAAGCCATAGTAACCAAAAAACAAATATTCGATTCTGATTGGCTGAAAAAAATTCAAAAATTTGTGGCGTGAAAATTCGAAATCATATTCCTCCTGTGGGGGGGTGGCTATAAAAAATATATAAATTTAGGGAGGTATGAGTCATGATCCATTTTTAGCCATGACTCAAAAATCTACATGTAAGTGAGTCAGAATCCACTCTTCCTATACTACTATTGTGCCTTTCAGTACATTTGCTCTTAATGTTTTTAATTGATCAGAAACTACTTTTATAAGCTACATGGAATATTGTTTATTTTACAAACAAAATCACATGTTTGTTTTGTCGCTGTTTTGACTATCATTGAACTCAACTAAAGAAGTTAACATTTTATCTGTTTTATTATTTCCCCTTTGTAGAAGAGTCCAAAAGTTGCCGAGGTCTGGTAAACAGTACCGTTGTTCAAAATCCTGAAGTATTTGGTGGGAACTCGGACCAGAATCCGTGCACTCTACCGTTCTACTTTGATGACATGTGCTACGATGATTGCATTGTGACGGAGAATCAACCCAAGCCGTGGTGTTCAACCGAGAAGGCGTTCCAGGGGAGGTTTTCACAATGCAAACACTACGCTAAATATAAAACTTGTAAGGGATAACTGCATAGAAAAGGATACTGTTGTCGAATATTTAAAGTTCATCGTTGCCTATGAAAGTTACATACTATAGCCTACTAACACTGAACAAATTAATAATTCGGTTTTTATATGAAAGGATAATAGATTCTTCTGAATATCGATGTAGGGGATATCTCCTTGCTTAACGAGTATGTATGTCTATTCAATAATTTTAATAAAATATGCCAGCCTGTTTTTTTATAAAATCAAAATAACAGTTAGTATTCATCACGTAAATTATCGTGCAACCTTGTTTCGTGCAAATATTTCTCTCAACTTTTTGTTGAGATGTATAGGGTCAACTAATAACTGTTCGACAAGTTATTAAGTTAATAGTTGCTGTTACAAGCAGCACATATTATCATTAGCAAATAGTGAGGGTTCTTGTAGCTCGTTATTTAGATTCATTGATCTTGGTTCGATATTGGTTTGATGTCATAATTTATTCCACGGCTATTTTTAAATTTAAATCTAAATCAATTCATACACGATTTTCCGCTTCGAAAAATATCTGTAAACTATATTTTTAAACAACCATATTTTTTATCCATTTTAATATTTCTTATTCATATTGTAAGCAAAATAAATGTTGCTGTGCTTTTAATTATTCCCAAATAATAATAATACCTTTCATTATTAATTTTGTAATCATAAAGGTTATCATTTCTCAATAATTTTGTAGATTTTAGTAACTTTTTACATATTTACCATACTTTTAGACGCATTAAATTTTTATTGAATTATTGTAATTCTTATAAATGAACTATCTCAGTATTCAATATATTGATTTGTGACTATAAAAACAATGGCGAAATAATTGTATTTTTTGTAAAAATAAGTTAACGATTTAAAAAATATTTAAATTTAATGTTTGACATTTATCATTTGTATTATAATCTACAATGACACTGATTAAATCAAAAATGTTTAAGGAAAGTTGTGATACAAGGTTGTGATACGAATAGACACAGGTTATTTATGTAGTTAAATTTTTTAATTTATTATTCTACTTGTTATTTAAATATTATTTGCTACAGAACTTTGTATATAACATGAAACTAATATATCAAATTGTTTTTAAACAAAAGAAACTTTAAAAAAAGTTGTTAGAAAATGTATACTACTGATTTTTATGTCAGTAGTACTTTACCTTATTACGGTATATTATAAAATTAAAGTCTAGTCTATTAAATTCTGTATTAACAAAAATTCCAATAATAATAAACAATAAACAACATAATAAATATATAATATAATATAAATAAATATATTTACAATTATAATACATATATTTACAATTATAATCAATATATTTACAATTATAATAAATATATTTACAATTATAATAAATATATTAATATATATAAAAAATAACTAAATAATTATAACAAAATATACAACTATAAATAGAATAATTACAATATTAGTATCCATCCATTCTAAAAGAACCGTTCATATGTAACCTTCCTGAACCTTCAATGAGCCAAATAAGATTTTGTAATAAAATGTATAAAAAAATTATAATTTATTATATTCAGACATTTAGGCATTCACAAATTCACAAATAACAGAAATATTTGTTTATCTAGCTTTTTATTATAATATAATACAAAGACAGATAGGAAAAACATATGTGCGATTGCCGGATGGAGTCAAAACGAAATTCATCTAAATTGTAACACATTCGTAATATATTGAGGTAATTATGTACGTTTTTGTAACATGCTCATTGGTTAATTGGTTAATTGTAAATTTATTTTTAGTTTGGTTGTTATGTCAATATATAAATTTAAATAAACATGTGTGTGATCTGTTTTGATGTACATATTGTATATTAACTATATATCCCCTTATATATAATTAAATATCAAATGTATGCATACATGGATCTTCAAATATGTGATAATTTTTATTTTGTATCGGCAAATACTACATCTATAATGCTGAAACAAGACTTATTTAGACAATAAACAACAAATGTATGGTTATTTGCAACATCGGTGTGTAAAAGATATAAAACTACACATACAAAAGTAAGCACTAAGCGCAGAGCCTGTACAAACAGCGGAGAGACAGAGCACTACCGGTTTCGAGCTATTCAGTTCTCATCAGGTACCCTAGTCTCCCTACTGATGACTGGAATG
>JAUZND010005632.1:18355-31695 GCA_034780555.1 Coelogynopora nodosa
GCAAATACATTGGAGCAAATACATTGGAGCAAATACATTGGAGCAAATACATTGGAGCAAATACATTGGAGCAAATACATTGGAGCAAATAAAAAAATGAGAAGTAATTTCATTATGTTTTCAGGAACAGTCTGAATGCACCCATAGTTTAACATTTTTAATTTAGTCTTATAAAAGAACTAGAGCGTTATAAAAAGGGTGAAATCAGTTAGTAAAACATACGTATAAATCGTACAAAGTAGTTAAAATATTTACCTGGATAACTCAAGAATAACGACCCTTTTGTTCTTCGTGATCAATCAAGTGCGAGTTGCTCACCATATCATGATTTCATCTTAAAACCAGTAAGTTGGTATCCTGCATTTAAAAGCACACCAACTTATGATTAAAACAATTATAATAGGCGCTGTACAATGTGTTACATCAACATATCGGATACTTATATCATAATATTACAATATTTTGTGATGATGGAAGGTCTAACATGGGTACACTTACAAAGCAATCCTTTTCAATTTCTGTTAAAGCTATCCATGACTCAATTGTCCAGCGATACGTTATGGGCTGCCAAAGACACATTACTTGGATAGGAAAGTATCCATTTTCATCATATAGTGTTAAGTTTACAAAAAATGGATCAAAATATAACGAGATCTTCTTAATTGTTCCAATTGGTAAGTTATTTTATGTAACTTTGTAACTGTATAGTATTGTGTAATCTAATTAAATAAATAAATAATAAGTTTTGAAATGTGAATTATGGTCCCATATTTTCTACACAGTTGAAATATTACATTCGGAAAGTAGCAAACTGGAGTTTGAAATATTCGGATGGTATACATTAAAGAATATCACTTATGGCATTTCCCTCAGTCAAAATGTATCGTTAATCGAAAACAGGTGTAATTGTAAGTGACGTTGATATATTACATATTTGTCTAACCATGAGGAATCAATATATTTGTTAAGATTATATATTTATTACCAATTAATATTAAAAATATGTTGAAATATGAATTTTTTTAAAAATATGAAATAATTTTAAAAAATCAATAAATTTAAAAACGAGATTAATTCGAAGTTACTCCATTTATTTCTAATGTCTTCTATCCATGCCATATTATTTGCTGTAGATTAGTTGAAGTAAAATATGTTGAATGTTTTCATCAATGTGTAAAATACTATAACTTACTCTAACATTATTAAAAATATATTCGATATAGGCCCGAATGGTGTGGTACTAAAAATGCTAGGAGTGTTGGCTTCTTATTTTAAGAAATACCAATGGCGTTAACCTTTTATTTTGGCTTCTAGGAATTTATTATTTAATAAACACTCAGTCCCAATAACACATAAAATAAATAACAATAAATCGTGTAAAGATACATATATTTTAAAATCAAAATAATATATCTACTTACACATATATTTTCGTCATATCCGATATCTCTCTGATTATTTTATAAACCACTATAATTTGGCGTTATCAATCCTTAACTATCTGATTTAATTATTCAAACATATTGCAAAGGGATTTTTGATACTTATATTTAAAATACCCTTTTCTATTAAATCTTTAAACCTAATTGTGAAATCCACACGAAAGGAACTACTAGGTGCAGATTGTATTTTTTTATAAATTACCTGAAAGAACATATTGTCATAAAAAAATATGTTAGTAGTATAGGAAGAGTGGATTCAGCCCACCCCCTAAACCCTTCCTAGAAATTAAAAATTATTTTAAATTTTCGTGCGAATTTTTAATTTTTTAATTTTTTAACGATTTTTACTACCCTAAAAATATATACCCAATGAAAGATTTAGGTGTACGGTATTTATGATCCATAATGATCCGGATCGTAAAAAAAAAGGTTGGCGCGAAAATTCAAAATCATTTTAAATTTCTGGGGAGGGGTGGGGGGGGGAGTGAGGAATGAGTGTGGGCCGAATCCACTCTTTCTATACTACTTATATTAGTTACAGTTTTTAATACATGTTGGAAATTTGTATTAAAGTGTATGCTTTGATCCATTGTTTTTCGCCATCACTTTACGTATTATTTTAAAATATGTCCAAAATTTACAACATGTATAAATAAAATGTATTAATTTAAATCATAACTAATTTATATTTATATGTACACAACAAAAAACGTTGACTTTTATTTATTTCTTGGATATGTACCATTTTGATAATCAAAAAGTGCCATGTGCCAGCTTGCATCGCGAAACTGGTATATATGACTGGTCATTTTTGTAACCATCGAAGATTATAATAAATTGTACATCTAGGAGATAGAGAGAAAGAAATCCATATATATGGTTCATTCAGTGAATACTGTTGTAAATTCCACGCAAGATAGTGAAGTGGTTTAATAGTATGTATACTTGGTTACATGTTTAGTGGTTACTT
The DNA here is from genome assembly GCA_034780555.1 of Coelogynopora nodosa. Taxonomy (NCBI): domain Eukaryota; kingdom Metazoa; phylum Platyhelminthes; order Proseriata; family Coelogynoporidae; genus Coelogynopora; species Coelogynopora nodosa. The sequence goes on from JAUZND010005632.1 coordinate 20,768, forward strand.
ACCTCTCATTAACAATTTAATATAACATTTTTATGTTTTCAAATAACTAAAACTTCGGCAAATATCCACAACATTAGACATGTGATATATTACACTGATTTATTACGTTACAAATATATTTGTAAAGAGGAACCTCTATATAAGGAAGGATCCTCAGTCAACTATAAATGAGAGAACCACTATTAATGTCCAAATAATAACAAAATAGTATTAATAACAAAACAAGGTGACCATCCGTTAATTTTAATATACTGAGCTGCCCACATTATTTAATTACAACCATATTGACTATAGTATAGGTAAAATGGAAGGAGTCTATATCAAATAAGTTTATAATCACAATACTATATTTTTTAATCTCAATAATTAGATATTACAATTTTTATAGTTTTCCAAACTAAATTAGTAGCATTAAAAATAATCAATAACTTCCAATAATAATCAATAAACATTAGAAATAATCAATAACTTCCAATAATAATCAATAAACATTAGAAATAATCAATAATTTCCGTTTTTCTAAAAAAAATAAGTTAAAAAACGTTTTGTCCCGCATGTTTTGTACCAGTGATCCCGCAATTCTTTAAATAGAAAGACAGATAAGAGATAGAGGTTTATTAATACTAAATGCCAATAAGGCATTTATGATTTAATTGTGAAAAAAATAGACCACAGGGACAAAGTGGTTAGTGGCGAGAGATAATAAAAATTAAAAAAGTTTTTATTCAAACACTTTAAATAAAATCAAAAGATTTGATGTTACAAGTACAACGAAATTCTAACAAACAGACCAAAAAGATACAATTATTTTTATGCCGTTCAAATGCGCCCATTTGGTGATTTTATCAAGTTTAGTCTGCATAAGAGACCAGTTGAACATAAGAGAGCAGTTGAATCACAAACTACACCGTCAATATCCACATCGTTGATCATTAATATAAAAGCCAGAAGACCCGTCAAAGTACCCTGAGAGACACCTGCGTGGGTGTTCAGCTATGAGGACGTTTTTCCATTGTAAGATACTCTCTGCTTTCTCATTGCTAGAAAAGATGTAATCCACCTGATAAGAAAAGGTTGAGTAATTCTATGAAATCTCTTGGAAAAATCAAGAAGTGTAACACGGGCAGCATCTCCTTTATCGATGGCTTCGTAAAGGTGATGCAGTAAAGAGACCAAAGCTTGAGTTGCAGAACGACCCGTTGATACTTCAAAGTTGCCGTTGGTCTAACATCGTATATATATGATTCTTCAGGTAATCCGTCATAATCTTTTCACCAATGTATTTACTCAATGAACAAGTGATATTGATTAGGCGAAGGTCGTTTTCCAAGTTCACTCCTTTAAACATGCTGTTAATCAGAGATGAAAACTGATATTTTTTCTTCATTCCAAGAACGGTCTTAATCTGATGCCACCAGGAAGAATTATTAGCAGATCTCAATTCATTCATTTGTTTTGCATTAAAGTTTTATTTCAATTTCTTCTTCATACGATTTGCTTTATTTCTTGTCAAACAATACAATATTGTGTTATCTTTCGACCAATACTGGTGTCTCTTTTTAATGAGTATTATAAAATCTTCTGTGACCCAAGGTTTCGTATTTCGGATCATTTGACGAAAAGATGTTCGATATAAGACTTTGTGGAAATTGGTTAAAATCACCTGCAATAACAAAGCCAGCAGCATTAGGATGAAATATGAGCATTTTGTCAATATATTCAATAATGTGCGAAGCAAGTTCTTTATGGTTCATGGCTGGTGCATGATACACGTTACAAAAATCTATTGGAGAAAATGTCTCGGCAATTTATGGGGTCGGGCGACAATCCATACAGTCTCACACTTGTCATCTTTCAGGTGAACACGAGGTGTAAAGGGGATATAATCTTTAACATAAGTACATGTTCTACCTTCTGTTCTGTTAACACGGTCATTTCTCACAACTGTATATAATTCACAATTGACATGTTCATCAGGGACCAGCTTAGTGAGCCAAGTTTCACACAACAAAACGGCATCACTATCAAATAGCTTTGCGGTCATGTCAAGATCATCCACTTTGGTTGCCAGTGCACGAACATTAGCGCAGATCAGTTTGTGTAAGGGACAATGGACTAGAAAAGAAATCGTTGGGGAAGACGGTATCTTTGCCTTTACAATGGAGATGGGTCGATAAGTGTTTGCATTGATTATCATGAGCGTTAGGAAGTAAAGCGTCGTAATGTTCGTTTTGTAAACGTTTTATAGTTTTTCAAAATAGTTTTTCTTTGGTAATTCAACTTCCCTAACACTTCTCGGTAGATCCAAAATCTGGACCATAGATTCTAGTTGTGCAACTAAGAGCATTCGCTACGATTAACGGTACTATGTCCCAAAAGCCGTATTATACTGCTTGTAAAAAATATACATATAAAATTCATTGGTTAGATCTTCCTGTGGTTGAAAATGGGTGTAATCTAAAACATGGGCAAAAAATTCTTCCTCCATGTAGTCATTGAAACTACCAATTGAAAGAGGAAAACCTAATACAAGAATACATGTAAAAAACAAAGTCCATCACTTGGAGAAACGGAATTATTGAAGACTGTTTTGATCCGCTCACACGGAAAAGTACATGGACTAGTACAACAATGATCAAAATGATTGGTATGCACATCGTTAAAAACAATATGAGGTAGTGAGGCTGATAGCTCGATTGACTTACCCCATTTGTCGTTGTTTTTTAAATAAATTTAGCGACTGTTACATTTGGTCAGCTAGGCGCGGCAGCTGACATCAATCAGGGGGGTCCGTTTTCTTCCGATCTAGCCTGTTCTGCTGCGTTCATTCGTTTTGCATTCAGACGGACAGTCTTGAATGAGTCAGCGGAGAACATTCTTTCAATACGAAGTAAACCGGTTTTTCTTTTTTGAGTTTGTGATAATAAGAAAACAGCCTACGCTTAGACCAGATGGAGTTCACTTTTATTAAAATGGTTCGGTTTTTAACTTGTTTAAATTTGCCCATCCGGAAGAAATCAGCAGTAAATTTTTTGGCCGATTCATTTAAGGTTTCAATATATTTTGATACTTGTTCTTAAAGAGTTCTGAATCGTTGTCCAGGTGAGGTATCGCCCACTTCGTCCACTCCAAAAAGTATTATTTCGTTCGAAGAAGAAGAGGGTTCCTTGTATTTTCTTGGGGTTTTAAGAAGTTCAAAGATGCTTGTTTTTAATTTATGTATGTTATCGCGCAAATCATCGTTTTCATTACATAGTGTTTCTACTGATGAGGCTGATGTTGATTTAAAGGAATTCAGTTCATTTTTAAGAAACTTTTCTTCAGTTTGAAGTACTTTGATATTTTTTACGATCTTCTCCAGTTTACCTCAGAGATTTTTTGTCAAGTACGTTTTTAATAGCTTTAAGCGTTATGTTTGATGCCGATGGGTTCATATCTGGCTTTCGCTGCTTTTACTAGTGCGATGAGGTTTGGTTTCGATAACTTATTCATTTTGTCAACCGATATTTCATCAATGTTGTTCATTGAAGCTGCAATATATACTATTCTGACATGAATTCACAAATCAGCTGATCGGCGATGATGTAGTTGCTAAGTTGAGGTGGAAGTCTATTGATTGTTTTGTCTTGTTGTGTGCTAGGCGAGGATAATACAAATCAATAACAGATCGCGCTTGCAATTATACCCATATGCGGAAAGACTACGTGCAGTGATTTATACTAACTTATTCAGTCAAATAGTTCACTCTCAATAACAGGAGACAATACACAACAAACTGCCAAAACAACGGCACAACAGTAAAAATCGTATTAACAAAAGGCACTGCAGGATGCAGAAATGAACACACAAATTAAAAAAAGAATAAAAATACTCTGGAGCACGCTTTTCATACAACCTTAGACTTGGCTCTGAAGGATGTCTTGTGACCTGGGATCCTGTATTGATTTGAAAACTGAGTCCTTCTTTGACTGCAGGAATCTTGTAGCAGAGGAAGAAGGTGGTAACGTGGATTTTAATATTTGAAATATTGCGGAAAAGACGGGGCAAATGCTTTCAAAGATGGGGGGTTATTTGTCGTCGAAGAGGTTGATTTCCTTATTGATGTCTTGTTATTCGATAATGTTGTAATAAAGAGCTTTCGATAGTCAATTTGAGGTTATGTTTTTATTCCTGTAGGGCTGAGGAGTGGGTTTTTGTTTTGCATTATTCTCATGGGTCAGCTCACAAGCATGATCACTATTTTTGAGACATATTTTAATATGTGAAATATCACTCACTATATATTATTTTAATATGTGAAATATCACTCACTATATATTATTTTAATATGTGAAATATCACTCACTATAGATTGGTGAAAATAAAAAAAGTATACTTTAAAACAATAACCATTATTTAAATATTGTAATGATAATTATTAATATAGATAATTAATTATAAAACATCTATATTTGGTAAAAATAATAATATTACGTATGATAGCTAATGTTAAAGTAAAAAAATAATTTGTTATTATATCAAACATAAAGAATCAATACAAATTCATGGAGAAACGATTTCTAAATATTAGAGGTGATGTAGTTGGAATTGAAATCCACAAATGTATATTATTTAAATTACCTTTAATTTAACCTATTCCTATAAGTGTAATAAATAAACGCGTATGACGATGTTATATATTATTATTTGCATATGCACCTTGTACTATATATATTGCACTTTTTCAGACATTATAAATCATACTTTTGGATACGACAAATACTGTTATCGTAAAATTAGCTGGGTTCATGATGCTGCCTATGTGTCATATAAATTAAAACTGTATGATTTGTCGCTAAAAATGCTGTACGCCTCCAAAACATTCAATTCAACAGTATGTAAGTAGTTCACGAATTATTGCTATCTGCATAATTATACACAATACTTTATAAACATTGTTACATATGTGTTGCTTTCGCCAAATGTATGCTGTAATAAAATAAATACTCTATAAAATGAAGCCATATATAAACTTACTCAATAAATATATATTTTTACTAAAAAACATTATTGATTTTATGTTTATAGTTTAACCTATTCAAAATATTCCACTTCATATTTACAATAGTACCTGTATGATATTTTATATACAGTATTTATATTTATATTAATGTATATGTATATTGACATTTATATTTTATTACAATTTGTTTATTGAATTTTATTTTAATATTATGCTTTGTTAAGTAAAGTTGTCATAATCTATGTTATGATGTTTTCACGCATTCTCCATTTATGTGTATTTTAACATTTTTACAGATGTGTTCAACAATTCTGAAACCGATGAATTATTTTTAAAGATATTTGGTTACTATAAAAAGCATGAAATAGAAGTTACCAATTTTTTAAAACTCCCTAAAAAAAGGTGTCAATGTGAGTATTGCATCAGACTTTGAAATTGGAATAATATTTTTTCTTGAACTTTCCTTGGAACTTTCCTTGGACATCTTGAGTTAAAGATAAATAATTAATCTGTGTTTTCAAAATATGTAATTAGCTGAACAGAATAAATGATATAACTACACCAGGGGTCAATTCAATGGCCTGCAACACAACATTTATGTGATTCTGACGAAAAGTCAATTAATGACGCATGACTTGAATTGAATGTAACTCCTTTGCAGAAGGTGTATGGCTTTATTATGATATGCATTTCAAACGTAGACTGCTATGGATAACCTAGCGATATAGTTTCCGTTATGACTTTTGATTATAATATTAATTCATATATAATTTTTAAGTGTTGTTTATGTATTTTTTTTAGTTTGTTACTTTAAATATCTTTATAATAAAGAGAATTGATTGTTTATATATTTTAGTTTATTTAAACAATGACTATTGTTGAAATATTCATTAAGGAGAACAAGGAAAGGGTAGATGGAAAAAGTTAGAAATAATATAATTATAAATCATTAACTAATCAAGTATATAACAAATAAAGTTTCTTCATGTGCATAAATGCCAATGTAAATTTATAGTTTTATTATTATGTTATAGTCGTTGGATATTTTACTGCAATATTATTAGATTTAAAAGTTTCGCATTTAAAACGTTCAGTTTTTGAACAATTATTTTATATGAAATATATTTTATTTATTTGAATGTAAACTTGGTTTGTAATGTCCATTTAAGATTTTTATTTAATAGATTTTTAATGTTAATAATATTATTTCTATAATATAATTATGCATTATATATTAATTATATATTTTTTATTTTTATATTTATACATTATATATTTATAAGAAATCATAATAATAATTCAGCATATATGCATTAATCTGAAAGAACAATTTCGTAATTTTTTCATTATATTAATTTTTTCAGTCTATAAAATATTATCACATTATATTTAAATATATCAATGTGTAAGATTCCATTAATTATTATCTATTAAATATTTTTTTAATGAAATTATTTATCTAGAATGGGTCTATACACTTTCAAAATATTTATAACTATAACTGTTCGCACCAAATTTACAACATAACGACATGTCAACTTACAACATAACGACATGTCAACTTATGTATGATCATACATATATGTGTTCATTAAAATACGATCTATTTCTATTTAATGAAGTGATTGAAATTTCACTATATTTATTAGGAAACCTATTAGAAAGTAATAAATGACTAGTATATTTAGATATCCATAGGAAGTTTACATGCAATAAAACGGCTGATTTATCTTTGCCATCAATGTCATTCGCTTGCGCTGATTTGGTTAATTTATTAACACAATAACCTGAGTATTGATTTCGTTCGTCGATTTTTAGCATTTACGTACGTATGTCGTAGAGCTCATATCTATAGCCGTATTTCGCAATGTGATTTCAATATAAAAACAATATATACTATAATATGAGTACATATGGAGTAAATTTACCTTATTAATACTTTACGCTTAGCCCTACAACACAAGCATTGTCAATTGGCGGTATACTTCACGCATAAAAATGGTACATGATAATAAAGAGAAATTTCTCTACTGAACACACTAAAATATGATAGATGATTTTCCATATTTTTGTCCAAAATACAGTGTGCATATATCCTTTAGCTCATACTATTTTAAATTAAAGAATGGTATATAATTGACACTATTATACATTTTAAATGGTCACAAACGAATTACTCAATAGTTATTCACAATAAACAAACTTTCTATTGAATTCAATGGAATAGGAATGATTGCATGATCGTGTAATATAACAAGATTATACAGTATTCAAAACTATAATGCTGCAGGCATAAATTAGAATGAAACTTTAAGCTAATAAGTAATTAAAGATCACTGAAAGTTTGAACACATTTTTCTGTAAATCTATCGCTACATCAGTTTTCAAAACAAAGTATTCTCTATATTTGGAACATCCTTCAGAAAAAACCATTCCCCTTTTCATTAGTTCGTTGTGATGACACTTTTCAGAAAACAGACAATTGAGCTTTGAATAGCTGAAAACAAAAAAACATTGCTACCAATTGCCATCAATTCGGCATAAGGTACCAAGACATATGTTTCCAAGAAATTTGCATACGATTACATTGTACCTTTGAAAATATAGTCAAATATATACAAATGTATTAATACCATATATATATATATATATAGCCTGTATAGATAAATACATTCGTATTGTCCATCGTTGTCCCATAACAGAGGATAGTAATATGTACAATGATTAGCTTTAACTTTTACTTTTAAATTAACTTAAAAAGAGTTATATTATTTTAATAAACATATTCACATAAGGTAACTTAACTCTAACTGATCCAAATTGATAACGCGATACATGTTTACTTTATGTTAAAGCTGTCGATGCTACCATCATCCAATCCAACAAACGAATGTGCTTTCGATCCGTTCATTGGAAGGGAAGACAGGACTTTCTGTCATATGGTATTCGTTTTACAAGAGAAGATGGCACTTTTAATAGCGATATTAAAACAAATTCAACGAACTGTAAGTTCTGCGTATAGTGTACGATGTAAGCATGGATAGTATGGTTTACACTAATTGTTTCACTGAATAATATTGTTTTAAATGTCTATTTATGATCATAAATGTCTTTACTGCGCAGATACTTTCAACAATTCGGAAATTAACAAACTAAAGTTTGAAATATTCGGATGGTATAAATTTGAGGAAAACATGTATAACATTTCAATCAGTCAAAAGCTATTGTTAGAGGGGAAAAACTGTAACTGTAAGTATAATTATATCAGACCCTGATGAAAAAATGCACTTTTAAAGAAAATATGTTTATATAAAGTCATCTGCAAATAAAGTCATGCTGTAAATATTCAATATATTTTATAGAGAAACGTCAACGCAAAATTGGATAATATATTTAGGATCTTAAATTTACATACAGTTATATAATATAAAAAAAATAATAAACTATACTTTTTTAGAAATGTTAAAAAATTTGGACAATTTTTCAAGAATTCTCGAATTCATGATCGAGTTTCATTCGATTAATAAGTTTTTAATTAATTTATTAATATTTATAATATGTGTAAAAATTCAGCATATAGTGCAATAATTATATTATTTCAGTGTGTGTATATGGACATATAATAGATACAGTATTTTATTTTATCATACATTTATTCTATGTTTTCAGTATTCAATCATGTCAATTTTACGGAAATTATTAATTTATGAGACATGCTATGAAAACTATTAATAATCTAGTCAGCTAGCGAAACTTTAGAAAAAATTAACTATTCTCGATATCTCCGACTCGAAACCTAAAACTTAATGTAATAAGAGATAATATTTGTGAATATTTTCTGATTACTTCTTACTATGCAACTGCGTAAATAAAGACATTAGACATCTATTCTAGGAATATCATTTATTCTATTGATTGATCTGTTCATCACCAAGTCATCAACAAGTCATCACCAAGTCATCAACAAGTCATCAACATGGCGGATGAAACCAAAATTATAAAAAAGTACATATTCCTGATTATAACTTTACATATTCTTCATTATCTCTACATATTCCTGATTATCTATAGCAAACGAAAGGGCAAAACGATATACATTATAAAACGAGTGAAACTGGTTTCGGCCCTTTTCGTCCAGACAAAATTATCTTTTTAACCGTGTTATTCACTCATTTTATAGTGAATATCGTTTTGGCCTCGTTCGTTCGCCGTAGTAAGCCTCAGTTTTACCCTTGCCGTATTTGTAACTTTCTTTACTGAAGCCTTAATTTGATTTGTTTGAAAGCTTCTTTCATATCAAGTCAGCCTTGCTTTGCTTTTTCATTCAGTGTGCTTGTGGTGTTGATCTTCTTATAGTGAGACGTGGAGGTGCAGAATTTCGTATTACGTTATTGCCGATATAGTTCAAGATGTCAGGCGCCTTCGCTATGGTTGCGATATTTTGAGTGATGTAAGTTGCAATTAGGATGATGATGACAGTGATTAAAAAGCCGTTGGTCGTCCTTTCGTAAATCGATCCACGAAAATATTAAGAGCTGTTCTAATAATAAGGCGGAATGGTTGATTAGTTTACTTTATTAATATCGTCCGTCCAGATCTTCCGTTTCCACTTGTCAATCCCAGCATTACTGTTTTATCCAAACTACTTTCCTCCATGAGACCCCAAGCATTTTCTCCCATGTGATACCAAGCATTTTCCTCAATGAGATCCCAAGTGTTTTCCTTCATAAGATCCAAGGTATTTTTCTCCATGATATCCCAAGTATTTTCTTCCATGATATCCCAAGTAGTTTCCTCAATAAGATCCTAAGTATGTTCCTACATAAGACTCCAAGTATTTTCCTGCATGAGATCTCAAGCAATTTCCTCCATAAGATCCAAGGTATTTTTCTCCATGATATCCCAAGCATTTTCCTCCATAAGATCCAAGGTATTTTTCTCCATGATATCCCAAGTCTTTTCCTGCATGATTTTCCAAGTAGTTTCCTCAATAAGATCCTAAGTATGTTCCTACATAAGATTCCAAGTATTTTCCTGCATGAGATCCCAAGCATTTTCCTCCATAAGATCCAAGGTATTTTTCTCCATGATATCCCAAGTATTTTCCTCCATGATATCCCAAGTAGTTTCCTTAATAAGATCTCAAGCATTTTCCTCCATGATATACCAAGTATTTTCCTCAATAAGATCCCAAGTATTTTCCTGCATGAGATCCCAAGCATTTTCCTCCATGATATCCCAAGCATTTTCCTCCATGATATCCCAAGCCTTTTCCTACATGATATCCCAAGTAGTTTCCTCAATAAGATCTCAACCATTTCCCTCGATGCCCATAGTTCAAACAGTTCAACTGTTTTCATTTCTGTCTTCATAATCCAATATTCTGCGCCATGTATAACTATTGAGAAAACTTGAGTTTGCATCATATTATTATTTGTATCTGTTTTCAGTATTTTGTCTTTCGAAATCCTATTTAAAGAGCTTACTACTAAGTAACCATCTTAGTGTAATCATCTTCGTCAGATTTTATAAAAGAGCCTACTGCTAACCATCATAACCATCGTTCACCATGCAGCTTGAAACGAAAAGAAACATCCTTGTTTGACACATTTCTCCATTCGAAATTAATCTATGCCGCCTTTGTCTCTCCTTTGTCTTCCATAGTCTGCGCAATCAAACATTTTAACTATGATCCAGCGCATTTTGACTATATTTTAGTCTCTTGCTAATTACGTTAAAAGTCGTCTTGCTCATTTATAAATTATCTCACAATACGTTGTTGTAATTTTTTCGTAATTATATAACGGTTTTTATGGCGTAGGATATTAAAAGCTGGACTGGCTGGTCTATGGTAGTACGTGATGGTCACAGACTGGTTGGTCTGTGGTAGTACGTGATGGTCACAGACTGGTTGGTCTGTGGTAGT
>JAUZND010005633.1:0-11116 GCA_034780555.1 Coelogynopora nodosa
CTAACTTAGACTTTAAGTTTGAAGGTGCCGGCACCTAACTTAAAGCCTAAGCCTGAGATGAAATAGGCCCCTGACCTCACCGATAATAAATGGATAGTAGGTGTGATTGAATTAGGGCGGGGTTGAGAACAATTGCTTTTAATTTTTTTTGAAATCTTTAGAGGTTATATAAAGGAACCTTCATTATTATATTTTATACATTACATATTATATATATAGGCCTACGATAAACTTGCTCTGTGGGATTTTCAGTTGAATTAATTTATTAGTTTTCAGTACGTTTTTTATTTTGGCCACTATTATTATTGCATTACAAAACCGTCATTTATAATGTTTAAAACCAATAAATGGTTGATGTGCACTGCGTATTATGCATTTTTAAGGATATATATATTTATATATATTTATTTATAAATGATTTGACCACGGCATGACGTCATACTATATATCTAGGTCAAATGAAGTTAATGCCAAATAATAATAATAATACTTTATTTTTGTCAAATACAATTTTTGGTTGTACATAAAATGAGAACCCTATAGGCTCTTTCGAGATCTAACTGGCTACTTCGTAGATAAAATTACATTTACAATAAACATTACCTTAACATATGCTATTACAGTATAATAATATAATAATAGTGTTTACAATATGATATATTTAATTACAAAAGCGCTTTCATATATAAATTATGGAAAACTACATTTAAATATATGAATTATGGACAACGTAATTTATATCCGATGTCAAACGTAATGCTAAGTATAGATTCGAATTTTGTGTTCTCGACTATTATCTGGATCTTATGTTAACGCGGTCTAAAATGCATAATTTGCAATATTCTATTTAATATAACAACGGCTACCTATATTATGATGCCATAAGTAATTAATTCAATATAGGTCAGAATATGTAAAAATTAATATAAAATTCGTCATAATTAGAAGCTCAATTAACCCATAGATGTAAAATTGTTTATATGAACTCAATTTTAGCCATCTAAAACGAATCCAATATTGTTTATTCTATTTTTACGGTTGTGGCTTACTGTAAATCCGGAGGAAAAACCGGAGGAAATTTAACCTATTTTTCAAAGTCATCAATGCAAAAGTATTTAAAATAAACAAAATGGATTTTAAAATAATCAAATTAATTAATAAAAACAAATGTAAGGGATTTTAGAATGTCGATAAAAATGGTCAAAATATACGTATACATTTAAATTAATTCTGAAATATACAAGTAAATTAATTATAACTAATTTTAAATAATTATTACATTCTTTAAATTGAAATTGTTTGTTTATCTGTGTTACTTGTTTAATGATGACCTTGAAAACTAGTTATTTATTCCTCCGCATTTTTCCTCCCAGTACTCCCTGCGGACCAAGAATTATCCAGAAACGACTGAAAAGCCTACTCTATAATATAACAGGACGATTAAATTACATTTGAGTGGCCTCTTTTCTATTGCTACAAAGTTATAGAGTATAGAACAAGATCTAAATTGGAGCTAACGGCCTTATACAGTGATAGTAGGCCTATCCATGAATGCATGAATTATGTAAATATGTATTTTATTATTAGTGACAATAAAATCTTAATTCTTGAATACTAAATATAGCTGTCAATTATTTCTTGCGTCTTATATCAAACTATATGAAACTGTAAGAAATAAATTAAAGATTTAATGAAATATTCAATAATTTTAAATATGTATTTACTAATCCAGTCATTTTGTACAATGCAGTTGACACACATATATATATACTCAAACGTTGTAACCTTTCACGAACTCTGGGAGGTATAAGGGGAGGGGGGGGGGGGGGGGCGGTACTGCACATCAAGAGCACATGACCCAAATCTTTGTAAACAAAAACTCAAGCTAAATGTTAGAGTCAGCGAGGTTTCCAATAATTCGAACACCATTTTTTTATATTTCAGATTGACAAAAGTTTTTGATGTATTAGCATAGCTATTAATAACTTAGTCATATTTCACCGGTTCCTGAAAATGTTACCTTATCGAATTATGTACATTCCAAGATTTTTTTATAATTCTATTTTTTAGATTACTTGATATGCAACATGTTCTATATTGATTGTATGTAGAAAAAAAAGTCATTGATTTTGGGTCATTAGAAATTAGAAAATCAAATTTGCGCGTTAATGAAAATATTTCCCAGAGGATAAATGATTATGTCTGCAACAATTATATATATATTGCTTATTATTAAATAATAATATAAAAATAAATGTGAAAAATTGTTTTTAATAAGGTGTGAAGTAGTCTTATACATAACAATGTATGACTTTCATAATGAGTAATATTATACATTCTGGCTTTTGGTCAGACAATTCCAAGTCTAATTAAAGAAAAAACAATTCGACAATGTCAAATTTTGCTGATTTTTAACATAAATAAAAAAATAAATATTTTAAAATATATATTTTTATATTTTTAATAAACGTAATAGTATACTTTGGGCCTAATTGTATCTTCATACTTTATACAGCTTTTAAATAATTTTCTTACTCATTTTTCAATATTTGCAAAGTGATGATCTTTCGATTTTAATTTTTTTAAAACACCGTTATAAATTCTAAAAATATAACAGTAATGATAATAATGATAATAAACAATAACAGTAAAATGTTACTATTAAATAAAGAATAAAATGTAATCTAAAAAAGTTGTTGGCTACATAGGCCTATATGTATTATATAATAAGGTTTGTTAAGGAATTGCGTAATTGTGAATTGATCAAATAATTTATATCAATATAAAAACAACACATTATACAACAGGTGACAATTAAATATATATTTTAGATAATATATATATTTTTTGTTACTATTATTATATCTATCTATGTGTATTCATAAAAAGAATTACCATCAAAAAACACTGACAACTCATTTCTTAAAGATATGACTCATTTGGTTGTAAATGTAGTCAATTTATTTAGTGTTTTAATCAACAGATGATAACATTCCCCGGTGTAAAATATAAATTAATTAATTATTTTGTAATTAAAGAAACAAACGTATACCCATGATTTATTTCTCAACCTGCGTGAAATCTGACACGCTATTATTTATCATCTAGAAAAAATTGCGGATAACATTATTGCTTCGTGGCGCTGCGAAAAAGATCTAATTAGATTCCATTGTTTGTTAACGGTGGTATTGAATGAATTTTGTGCTTCATGTCATCCATTATCGTGCATATGAATGTCATTACACAGGATTCAATAGCACTAAATAACAACATAACTTTTAAAAAACAATTACAGCTTCAAATGTATTGTAATTCCACTATTATTATAGTTCACAATTAAAAAGAATAATTATTTTAACTAATTGTCTATTAGCCTATAAACTATCCCTTACATATTCTTTAAAAATCCAATTTAAAAACATATTATAAATATATTATCGACAAAGTGATCTTTAAATTGTTGAACGATCATTTCCAAAAATATTTCTACCTTAGTATACGTTGTTATTATTTTTTAATCTGCATTATAGAGCTCTACCACTGATATTGTGTATAAGTTGAGCTGTAATTTTATAGAAATTTACAAACAAATTCTAAGATTTCCAAATTAAAAATAGACAAAGGATAAATTGACCGATATCCTACTATAATTAAACAAATCTCAAACGGTCAAAAAATTAAATATACGAGGGAGTTTCTGCTGCAGTTTCCCAAATTCTCAATTGAAGGAAATATACATTTTTGTTTATATATTCAGAATATCCAGACTATACAGCTAAGTATATAGGCTTCCATTTTAGTATTATGATATTTATTTAATTATTGATTATTCAAAATTAGGAGACTAAAACGTGACTTAAATAATATGAGTATTTTATCAGTTGTGAATATATGAAAAGCATTGATTTATAAACATGGGTATAATATAACGAATCAATACATGTAACAACATGTTACCTTAACTGCATATATTCATTGTATAAGTTAAAATTCCTATATGCCTCATGTATACCTCATAAATATTATATTTTCTAAAATTCTAATTTAAGGGCAGAAGAATACATTCATTTTGTTAACAAAAGTCTAAGTCGTATTAATTATATATTAGTAGGCCTAAAATGGTAAAAGATTCTAATTTCTTGAATACCTTATAGCTCTACTAAAAAAAACAGAACATTTGATTAATTATTTGAACCACTATAGCTGTTCATCAATTTATATTACATACTTATTCTAAAATTCCACTTCGAAATATATATGTTTCTGCAATATATGTGTCATGGTCACTTAAATGCGAAGGAATAAATAACTAATTTTCAAGGTCGGCATTAAAACAAGTAACACAGATAAACAAACAATTTCAATTTAAAGAATAATTACTTAAAATTAGTTATAATTCTTTTATTTGTATATTTCAGAATTAATTTAAATATAAACGTATTTTGACGATTTTTATCGACATTCTAAAATCCCTTACATTAGTTTTTTATTTATTAATTTGATTATTTTAAAATCTATTGTGTTTATTTTAAATAATTTTGCATTGACGACCTTGAAAAATAGGTTAAATTTCGTTCGGATTTGTCCTCCGGATGCAATTTAGGGACGATTGATAATAAGGATTGAAAGTAAGAAATGATAATAAGAAATGATAAAGATTATATAAGGAGGTAATTCACTGTGTAATGACTATGAATAATCATAAAAAAGGATTTTATTATTTCATTAATGTGACAAATCATGATAATTCTTCATAAGACTATTTTGTCAGATGCACATGTTTTCCTATTTGCAATGAATTGTAGTACGTTTTACAATTACACATTTTATAAAATAATGCATTGAATTGAATTTAAGTCACACTAGAAATATTGATCCCATATAATATGGTATATTTTACACAATAGCAAAGGGTCATAATTTATGTTGCAGCTAAACATTATTAACGATTTTTGTTCCTATACGAGGGTTGTTATAACAACAGCTTTGACATCATTAAGCAATAACTACAACAATTAAACAAAACAAAGTGAAACTATTATAGAGTGGTGAAAGAGAGAGAGACAGAGAAGTATAAACTAATATAGAGCAAGAAAGAGAATAGGAGAGATGGGGATATTTTATGCAAATTCTTTTTTTGTGGTTATTTTTGTGGTTATTCAATTGTATAGAAGAGAAGGGAGGTTAGTCGTAGTGACAGTTAATTTTTAACAGAACTTATACTCAACACAAAGCTTTGCGGGGTAACTAGGCGACCGAATAAACAGGTTGGGATCAGGCGTTGCACCAATTATATGTTATCGTCGTCGCGTCGGGGCAAGAAAGAAAAGGAGGAGAGAGAGAGGGATAGGGAGACAAGGGGTGCAGCGCAGTCGGTGCTTGAATGTAATATGAAATATATTTGTAGAAAATTATTACGAGGACATGGCAGAAAATGAGTCATTCGCTAAGTGAGTAAATCTAAAATACAAGACAACTATAGATGCTTGTCTAACGCTTGCAATCTATAGCGTTAAAAATAGACTGCCGTCAATACCATTGGTTGAAAAGCCTTTTTGCTTTACTGAGAAAGCATTAGCGAGAGGGGGAAGGAGAAGAAGGGAAGAGGTGATGTCCTCAGTCAACAAAGCGAAACAGTCAGAAGACATATAGGGTAGAATGAGCTATTGACACGGAGTTCTATGTTAAAATTCTGTCGGAAAAGATACCGATATTTCGATCATCTGTATTTGTTTAAACAAGACCAGCGAAAACTTAACGACACAGTGTTGCATCAGCCCCAAAGTGGTGCCTTCATCAAGATCGAGTAAAGCACCACCGCACCGTCCGTTGCAGTTATATGCGACAACTGCGCGTTTCACCCGTCAGGATGAATAGTGCCGAAAAGATTCCGATCTTCTGGTGTCAGGAGCGCAGGACGATTCGTGACATTCTGGAACAGGAGTGCTCCTGTCGACCCGAACGACAGTCGCCTCCGCCAACTCTCATTGACTCGCGGCCACTTCTGGTGAGGAGTCACTGCTTGAAGAAGTCCTGTCGGTGTATCCTGCGACAGGAGGGGGCCCTTGTTCTTAAGTGCGCTCGCGACGTGGGCCTGATTCAGGGGTCCTGGGTCAAGGCCGCCTCCAAGTCGTCGTCTACTAGTTTTGTACCAAGTAGCTATCCGCCTACCATAAGCACGCCCTCGACAGACAAGCATGTTTCATGCCTTGTCTTGTCCACGGCAAATGCCACCTGGTTTGAAGTGCTCAATGAGAGCGGCCAGGCTGTCCCGTATTGGACACAGGTCCGTGAAATCGTCAAGTATCAACCGGCTCAAGTCCTGCTGCGCAAGGATCTCAAGTGCATATTTGCTAGGAATAATCCCTCAACACGCACCTACGAGTTACATTCGGAAGATTCCGGAGTTATCAAGGCTGGCAGTGTTCTCACCTATCTTGAGTTCAATCATTTTCATGTGGTCAAGTCCAAAAGCAAACTCAAAGAGGTGCCACTGCTAAAGTGTTGTGAGTCTTCTGGACAGCTGATCTTTCTCCACCCAGACGACAAATGTGTCATCAGTCCAGTTGCGGGGCCCGATAATATCTCCGGAGTTCACAGCATCCAATCGGTACTACAAAAGTTTCAACTTCCTATCGGTATTCGCCCAGTGCTAGGAGGACTGGCCTCCTGGCTGCCCAATAGTGATCGCCACTCGCTCCGCCTCTCCAACTGTTTCCAAAACAATCTCATATTCCTCGAAGCGCTCTCAGGGATTGGCCGCTTCTTTGTCGTCACTGCCGATATGCTGGACGACCATGTCTTCTCACTGGGCGAGTCCGAGTCGCCGCTACACTTGGAACTGATGGACCGTCATGTCCAGAAGGTGCGCCAGTTTCTGGTTTCTTGCCACCCCGTTGACGGGCTGCAGTACCTCCTGCGTCACATGATGGACACTAGCAGACCCTGCAGCTGCCCCGAGGAGGTCAAACAGCAGCGGCGACTCTCCTCTTCCACCGGCGGCGGTGAGGCCAATGAGGAGGTCCATCAACTGCTCGACGAGATCGAGGAGATCTACTTCTACGTGCGCACCGGCCGCTTCCCCAGCTCCTCCAAGTCGGTCAACTCCCTAGCGACCACGTTCAACACCAAGGCTCCTCCATCACCCGGCGGCCACAATAGTCAACAGGCTCCACAGCTCAGCCACCACAGGTCCTGTCAACAGCTGACACAGGACCAGCCCCTTGCACTGGCCCCATCAGTGTCGCCCCCTCCGGTGCAGACTCAGATTTCACCGCCCCACGGCGGAAGTAGCCGGCAGAAGCGGAGCTCCAGTTGTGACCATCTATGCGACACTACCAGCACGGCGGGGGCAGCGGGCACCAGTCTCCCACCGCCCCCCCTCCCGCCCAGGCTTTACTTTTCCGGTTGTCCGGCAGCTGCACTCCCCTCTGAACCGTCCTCCAGACCCGGCGCGGTGCATACACCTCGTAGGCCCAGCAATGCCGACTATGCAACAGTGATGAAACCGCTGCCCCCTAGCAAACCCCCGGACTATCCCAGATGTTTGCCAACTGGGGGGACGACAAGTCAGATGAGATTTTCGGGTGAATATAATACTGCACCGCAACCATCGGTACCTATGCAAAATAATTTCCTGTGAATATTATATACATTTAATTTTCTCTCCTTTTCAACCTCAGATTATTTTTGTTTCTATCAATTACAATACCGTTTTACATGATCTTCATTTATATAGCAAATTTTGATAAGCATGAGTTAAAAAAATAGTACAATTTTTTCGGAATGTAATTTATTTAACCGTCTTTAATGATTCCATAGTTTTTCAGAATATACTTAACCAAACTTTCATTACATTATAGTATTCTTTTTTCAAGTCATTATACAGTATATTGTTGTATCATAATTTATTTTTGTAAATTCAAATTTATAAATTTTCTGTTACACTAATGTTTTGTATTATATTTCTTGTCTTACTGTGAATGCGCATACCTTGTCTGATTTCTGTAAATTGTGAAGTTTTTGTGTCCTGCACTGTCTAATTTACGCCATAATGTTTTATATTTGTACACAACTATACATATATATATATATATGCAATAACATGTCACCGACATTAGATTTTACTTTTATACAAAAAAATAAAAACATATTTTATAAATCAAAGTTATTACACCGGACAGTGTTATAAACGAATAATAATAATGATTTATAATGATGTTATACTATATAGTTTGTGCGCTTAGTGCATACTTATTATTAGACAATTTATCTTTTACATCCGAATTTTTTTGTGGCAATCTAATTAAAAAATAGTGGAATAGTATTTTTTACCCAATATATATGGTATACAGTATATACCCTAGTTAGGATTTTTCACAAAATACGTGTAACAACAAAAACGGTGGTTCATTCTATTGAAAAGGGTTTTGATTCATGAGTAGTATGTGCTTCTTTTATAATAAATAGACCTATTTATATGAGATTTATGTGTTAAGATATACAAATATTGAGTATTGTAATACTCTATAAAAATATTTGGCCATACAAATAAAAATTTTGATGAAATACAATGTTTATCAATACTTAATTAATATGTGTGCATAATGTAAAATTTGTTCTTCTTAGGAGCAAAATTAATTTTAAAAGTTTTTCTAAATTTCCTTAAAGTTGATTTATTTAAACAATGATTATTTTCCTACAGAAAAATGCGGTCCTTTTGATTTATTTAGGAAAGATTAATATTCAATATTTGAAAGTGCTTGATATTAGAAAATTTATATTCTATTCTGTGCGTATATCAACTGGCACCACATGTACAGTATGTATAGCCTAATGGCTATTCCACATATTTTCAGAATCTATACTTTTATGACGTAATTTAAGCATAGAAGATTAAGAATCGTAATGTCAAATAGCAAAAATACCAATTTGTACTAATAGTAATAAAAGGGAGAAGATATATATAATCATTTTTATTCATCATAACATTTGAAAATTGTTACTTAAATCCGGAAGAATAAACAGCTGCTCTTCAAGGTCGGCAATGAAACAATTAGTTCAGACAAACAAGCAAGGGCAATTTTAAGAACGTAAAATGTTAGAAATATTCTAATAATGCATTTTTATACAATGATATAATTAATTTTTATAAAGTGTATAATGTGGAATTATTCTATTTAAACTTTACTACACATTTCTTTTTTATATTATATACATATTTAATTATTAAATGATAAATTAATACGATATTACCAGAAAAAGTTAATTAATTTAATAATTTGCTTCATTTGAAAAATAATTTAAATTCCCTCCGAATTATTACAGACACCAGTCTTTATGATCTCTTTATGATCCCTTTATGATCCCTTTATGATCCCTTTTTGATCCCTTTCTCTGAAAACATAATACCTTTTGTTCTCATCATGTTTACTAAAATACTTTAAAAAATGGTTAAAATATTTTATTTTATTTGTATTATATTTTGAAAAAACAATTAATTGTAAATATGTTTACAATTAAATATATTTTCTATTGTATATAATATCAAAACAGTTAAAATCTAATCTTAATTTAAATAATATAAGTATGAACATCTAAGATTTGTACCGTAAAAATTCTAATTAAAATATATGCTTATAAATGCGTGCTTTAAAATATATGTTTCAGAAGATGTTTAAAATATATATATACATAATAGAGTGGTGTAAGGTAAAAACCGCGTTTCAATAGATTTAGAAGAAACTATAACAGACCATACTCGAGTATGCAGAATCAATGTTCCCACTGCAGTATTATAAATCACAAAAAACAATAAATTATTTTATTTCTGTAGTTTTAAGCTATCAAATTAATCATTTATGCTCTGTATGTATATATATACTATATACGCCTATATTACTAATATCACAGGCATTAAATCACAACAACGTTTACAAAGAGAAGCAGAGAGAGCACCACTCTATTCCTTAAGGGAACACTGCTACTGTACTGTCTATTAATGGGGAATTGATAGCATACGGTTTCCCATGGTATTGAATGAGGGAATCAATATCTATATAACTTTTGTAATCCCACAAGCCAGGAACATTAGGTATAGGGTTACTATACAATAATCTTATTATTGAATATGAACCCAATAGTCAATAATCCACCTTCCTAATTGATTTTTATACAATGAAGCGGTAAAATGTAGTAAGCCAGTGTTTCAGTAATATAGGAGCCTATATTGTTCGATATAAAGCGTTAACGATATATATATATTGTATATATATATATATGTATGTATTGCATTATAGTCTAAGGCATGCACGAAAATGCAAGAAATATAAAAAATGCGTAGCTTCATTTATATTCTTATTTAATTACACTATTCTTAGACAAAACTGTTCCCCGTTTTATTTAATATTATGTTCCTCAATATAAATATTATAGCTTAAATGGGTGTGTTCAAATATATAATATGTGAGACGAGTCATTCGTTTTATATATGTCAGTATTGTGAACAATTATAAACCGGGGAGAGGTTTGTAATGTATGAAACGTCCCTCCTTTTTGTATACACTGTAAAGCAGGGAATATTATACGGCTAATATCTGCCAGATAACTACATCATGTTATTTACATCGCATGGTCAACAATTGCAGCATGCTGGCTGGTATGGCAATGATTAAACAGATGGTATGTATGTATTTCTTCTCCGGCCACTGTTGCTTTGATTAATGTTAAAATGAATTACATTCATGTCATTAGGCCTATAGTACAAGTTTCAAAATCACTGACACAAATTATTGAATTAAAGCGCCTTTTCATACATTGCTAGATATACATTGGCATGTAACTATATCAAAGTAGAAATGACAATTGTATTACATAATTAATACAATGCTGTGAATTAAACATTTATTTAATCATCACATTTATACATTTTTGCCGTCTAAATAATTAAGTCTATATACACTATCAATATCTATATAGTACACAACACTGTTTTAACATTGACTGATATATAGAGTTAGAGTACAGGTCGAGCAGATTCAAGACCTTGAAGTCACTAAGAAGCTTGCCGCCCGTGATCTCAAAGACAGATGGCGGAATAAACCAGACTTTGGTAGCA